>PVIW01001143.1:51753-295625 GCA_004026585.1 Noctilio leporinus
CAAAAAAAAAAAAAAAAAAAAAAAAAAAAAAAAAAAAAAAAAAAAAAAAAAAAAAAAAAAACTCCTAACAAACAAAAACCCTGAGCCAGATGGCTACACAGGCGAATTTTAGCAAACATTCTGAGAAGAACTAACACCTCTCCTCAAACTATTTCATAAAATTCAAGAAGGGGGAAGTCTCCCAAACTCATTTTACAAGGCCAGCATTATTCTAATTCCAAAACCAGAAAAAGACACTACAAAGAAAGAAAATTATAGGCCAATATCCCTGATGAACATAGGTGTTAAAATCCTCAAGAAAATACAACAATGCATCAGATTATCGTATACCATGATCAAGTGGGTTTATTATGGGAATTCAAGGTTGGCACATTTGCATATCAGTAAATGTGATTCACCACATAAACAAAATGAAGGATAAAAATCACATGATTATATCAATGGATGCAAAAAAAGGTATTCAATAAAATACAGCACCGATTTATGATCAAAACTCTCAGCAAAGCACTGGCTTGTGGCACAGTGGATAAGGTGCCAGCCTGCAAACCCAAAGTTTGCTGGTTTGATTCCCCAGCCAGGGCACATAACTAGGTTGCAAGCCAGGTCTCCAGCCAGATCCATAGCTGGAGGCAGGTGAAAGGCAATCATACATTGATGTCTCTCTCTCTCTGCCTCTCTCTCTACCCCTCTCTCTAAAAATAATAAAAATAAAATCTTTAAGAAAAACTCTCAGCAAAAACAAAACAAAACAAAACAAAAAACAAACAAACAAAAAAACTCTCAGCAAAGTGGGATTAGAGGGAACACACCTGAGCAAAATAAAGGCCACATATAATAGACCCACTACCAGCATCATACACAATTGGCAAAAACTTCAAATGTTCCACTTAAGATTGGGAACAAAATAGGGATGTCTGCTTTCACCTCTCTTATTCAAAATAGTACTCGAAGTCCTAGTCACAGCTATCAGACAAGAAGAAGAAATAAAAGGCATCCAAATTGGAAGGGAAGAAGTAAAACTGTATTTGCAGATGACATGATATGGTATATAGAGAACCCCAAAGATTCCACCAGGAAACTACTAGAAATGATAAATGAATTCAGCAAAGAGCAGGATACAAAATTAACATCCAGAAATTAGTTGCATTTTTATGTGCCAGTACTGAACTAATAGAAAGGGAAATTAAGAAAATAATCCCATTCATAATTCCTACAGAAGTGGGAATGCAGACTGGTGTAGCCACTGTGGAAAGCAGTTCAGGATTTTCTCAAAAAACTAAAAATGGAACTTTTAAAATTCAGTGATCACACTGCTAGGATTATACTGAAAGAATCCTGAAACATCAATTCAAAAGAATCCATGGACCCCAACGTTCATAGCAGCATTATTTGCAATAGCCAAATCTGGAAGCAGCCTAAGTGCCCATCAGAAAATGAATGGCTCAAAAAATGGTGGTACATTTACACAATAGAACACTACACAGCAGAAAGAAAGAAGGAGCTCCTACCCTTCGAGAAAGCATGGCTGGAAATGGTGAATATTATGCTAAGTGAAAATAATCCAGATGCCGAAAGACAAATACCATATGATCTCAACTATAAGTAGAACCTAACTGACAAAAGAAACAAATGAGCAAAATAGAGCCAGACACATGGAAATAAGGAACAAACTGACACCACCAAAGGGAAGGGGTGAGGGAGATAAGGGTGGAAAGAAGAGGAAGGGTCTAGTCAAGAAACATGTATGAATGACTTGCAGACTTGGAAACCGGGTGGAGATTGATTGTGGAAGCAGGCAAGGTGAGTGGGGCAGGGGAGAGCAATAGGGGAAAATTTGGGATAACTATAATTGAACAGCTATAAAACAAAATAAATGAAATCTATAAACATATCCTCAGGAAAAAAAAAAATACCCAGGAATAAGCCTTACCAAGGATGTTGTGGGACAATCATGACACTGAAGAAAGAAATTGAAGATACACATAAGTGGAAGCACATACTGTGTTCATGGATAGGAAGAATTAACATCACTAAAATGTTTATATTACCCAAAGTAATCTATAGGTCCAACGCAATTCCTATCAAGAGTGCAATGATGTATTTCACAGAACTAGAACAAATATTTTTAAAAATTTATATGGAACCACAAAAGGCCCCACATAGCAAAAGAGATCCTGAGAAAGAACAAAGTTGGAGGAACCCACTACCTAATACAAAACTATACTATAAGGCCATATCGTCAAAATAGCATGGTACTGGCATAAAAACAGACAGATCAAGGGAACAGAAGAGAGAGCCCAGAAATAAACCCCACACCTTTATAGTTAATTGGTATTTGACAGAGAAAGCACAGACAATAGGTTAAAGATAGGTGATTCAATAAATGGTGTTGGGAAAATTAGACAGATGCATGCAGAAATGAAAGTAAACTACCTTCTTACACCACATGCAAGAATAAATTAAAAATGAACCATAGACTTCAATGTTAGATCTGAAACCATAAAAATTGTAGAAGAAAATATAAGCAGCAAAATCATGGACATTACTCATAAAATTTTTTTATCAGGTTTCTCTCCCCAGGCAAGGGAAAGAAAAGAAAAAATAAATGGGACCATATCAAACTCAAATGTTTTACACAGAAAAAAAAATCATTAAAATAAAAAGACAACCACAGAATGGGAGAACTTATTCATCAATACATCTGATAAGGGGTTAATATCTAAAATGTGTAAAATACTAATAAAAACTCAACATCAGGGGGAAAAAAATCAAATAAGGAATTGGCCAAGGACCTGAATAGATACTTCTCCAAAGAGGATATACAAGTGGCCAGCAGACATATGAAAAGATCCTCAATGTCACTAGTCATCAGAGAAATGAAAATTAAAACCACAATTAGACACCATCTCATACCTGTCAGAATGGCTACCATTGATAAATCAACAAACAACAAGTGCTGGTGAGGATGTGGAGAAAGGGAAACCCTTTTGCATTGGTGATGGGAATACAGAGTGGAGATGCCTCAAAAATTTAAAACTGAGTCTGCCTTTCTACCCAGAGATCCCACTTCTGGGAATATATTCATAGGAACCCGAAACACTAATTCAATAGAACATAAGCACTGTTATGTCTGTTGCAGTGTTATTTACAATCACCAAGATATGGAAGCAACCTAAGTGTCCATCAATAGATGAATGGATAAAACAACTAAGGGACATTTACACAATGGAATTCTAGTGACCATAAAAAAGAAGAAAATTTTACCCTTTATGACAGTATGGATGAACCTAGAGAACATTTATGCAAAATAAAATAAGCCAGTCAGAGAAAGACAAATACCATATGATTTCACTCATATGTGGAATGAACAAGCTAAACTAACAAGGGATATGGGGACAGACTCATAGACAGAACAGAATGACAGCTACTGGAGAGGGGAAATGTGGGGGTGGAGGAACTGAACAAAAAGGAAAAACCTCATAATCATGGACAACAGTGTGGTGATTGCAGGAGGGGAAGGGGGCATAAGGGGACTAAATGGTAATGGAAAAAGTACAATAAAGATTAAATTAAAAAAACAAGTTGTTGATAATTGCAGTATGATTCATTACATTTTTTAAAACATGAATTCTCTGTAAAATATTAATATAAGGGATCCTGGATATGACAAATTTTACTACTGTATTTTATTCAGAGATAAGAAATCCAAATCACAATACAGCTTGTACAAATCACATGGTTTAATAGAACATTTTCTAACGAAGCTTTATATTTGGTACTGAATGCTATGAAAGGAATCTCTTCTATTGCTATGAGTTTTATATGAATAGCTCTCATTATTGCTAACCCCAAGTTGAAGAATTAAACCAAATTTCCTGTCTACTGATTTTTTTAAATGACTCTTTCTCTTGAGCATATTGTGTTTTATCTCCAAAGTCATGGTTGAATAGGGGTTGAACAGGGGTGAGGAGGCATGTTTACATGTTCTTGGCTGTGCTTACAAAAAGTTTTCAATATACACATGATAAACGCTAGTTTCCGAATTGCAGAAATAGGGTATTTAATTACTCACACATGGTTGGGTCAGGAGTTCTCGTAAAAGACCAGAGAACATTTTTAAGACTATTTTTTAGAGCAGTTTTAGGATCCCAGCAAAATTGAGAGGAAACGGAAAAAACGCAAAACCAAAATTGCTGCTAATTTCTACTTATAAAATAAATAGGTTCTGAAGATGCAATGTGCAACATGGTGACTATAGTTAATAGTGTGTTATATATTTGAAAGTTATGAAATTTTTTTAAGAGCCTGGTCAAAAAAATGTGTAACTATGTGCAGTGATGGATGTTAACTAGAATTATTGGGGTACTCATTTTGCATATATTGTATAATAATATTTAATCACTACATTATACACATGAGACTAATGTAAAATTATGTATTAATTATACTTCAATATAAGTAAATTAATTTTAAAAAATTGGGAGGGAAGTATAGAGACTTCTCACTTATCATGTTCTCCCACACATGCACCCTCCCTCATTATCGGTATCCCCACCAGAGTGGCACATTTGTTATAGCTGATGAACCAACATTGACACATCATCACCCCAAGTCCCTAGTTAACGTTAGAGTTCACTCTTGGTGTTTTATGTGTTATGGGTTTGGACAAATGTACAATGACATGCATCCATCAAAATAGTATTTCATTGCCCTAAAAATCCTGTGTTCCACCTGCTTATCTCCTCTGCCCAACCCCTGGTCTTTAAGAACCTTCTTCTGAAAAGAAGAAATTGTGTTAGTCACAGAAACAGTGGTGACAGAAATAAGGAGTTTCAATTATTCTGTGTAGCAAGTTCCCACTGATAACATTGTGGAAACATAACTTGCCCAAGACCTAAATATTTGTCTTTCTCTTTTTAATACAAGTGATTACTGTATTCAAAAGCACTATTTGGTCTCCTTTCAATTCTTTTATATTTGAGGTTTGTACATTTAATCATCAGGAAAGCCAATTCTTCCTACATGTGTACTTATGTGAAAATAGAGCAAGTACTGAGTTGGCAAGACATCTTTTTTCACTTGATCCTGTTCTGTCATTTATAAAAATGTGTCTCTGCTATGTTATCATATTATGAAAATGTATATGTGAGAAAATACATCCTATCTTCCTCTTTTCTTACTCACTTCCACTGCCCAAGGCTAACAATTCTGCTATAAGCAGGTATTAATACTTAGCCATAAATATGACAAAAAAACATACTAAAACCAGTTTTAATAATTACATATGGTAATATCTAATTTAGTTGGTATTATTCATGAATCATATGATGAATCTAAATGAATGCTTTAGATAGTAGGTATTTCCTCATATGCTTTTTCATATTTATATTTTTATGACTTCTTAAAATATAATTATTTTATGATGATTTAAGAACATAATTATAAATATATATATATATTTTTCTGTATTGAAATACCTCAGAACCCCTTCAGGAGGGTACATGTTTTGGCATCTTTATAAATGGACTTGTGCTGGTCTTTCTTTTTATTTTTTACTTTTTCACCTTCAAAATTGTATTCTAGAGTTTTCTACCTTCTAAATATGGCATGTGTATTTTTATCAATTAAAAAGCCCTACTGCTAATCCCTCATATTTACTTCTCTTTAACCAAATAACTAATCGTGTTAAATCAATTAATGTAATTTGATTGCCACTGAAGTTTCCTTGGTGTAAGGATATTTTATATAGCCCTCAAAACGTTATTTATGTTAGCTCTATGATACCATTCAATAGACCCTTTCTTCACTTAATTCTGGGTTTATATTTCAGGTATTTGAAATTGCTAAATTTGTACTCTCTTCATCAATAGACTTTTAAATAGGAAAAGGTAGACATATTGTTAACCAAATAGTTACATTGATATGTGATATGTAAGTCAGATTGAGTATATCATCAACAGGTTCAAATGAGTCATCTCACTGCCAGAGAATTAGTTTGTAAGTCTGATATCTATAAATCAGATGATCTGCATTTTTTATTGCGGTTAATATGGAGTTATTTTATTCAACAACAGAAAACTCATTTTTAATAGATTAAGCATCAAAGGACCAAAAGAAAAAATATGCTGCCTTCAATGGGATATTAACATTTTGCTTAGTAGTCTCGAGTTTCGAGTGTGCAAGATGTGTTCAGAGGTAGAACCTTGACTAAAATTCCAGTATCTTACCTATTTGGGCCAGTGGATACACAGGTTTGGGTTGAAATGTACTTGGTGAATTGATGTTAGAGGAATCAGCATCACTTGACTTGTCCATTGCCTGTTGGATTTCTTCTCGTCTGCTTGGAGAACTGAGTTCCTGTGACTTACTTGTGTGTGTGTATAATTACACACGTTTCCTCTGTGCAGGCATATGTGGGCAGATGCGCAGACTCTGTAAATTGGTACCCATGAAATTCTGATGATAAGGGAAATGCAAGCTTATTATTGTCAGCATGTGTTCAGATGGCACCTGAGGGCTAAGAAGGCTGTTCCTGCAATGCTAACACTTTAAGGTGAACAGGCAGCTGTCACTGATTTGTTGAACTGGCTGAACACAGTAAGGAGCACGGTGGCCACGCTTCCATACAGCTATCTTTCCTCTCTGTGCGGGCTAATGTTCTCCCCAGTTCCCATAGCGTTTAAATTTAGTGCAGCTACTAAGAATTCATTATTTTCTTTTTTAGGTAATAAAAAGCCCATTCCGGTCTAATACTGATGCTTCACTCTCTTACTAAGTTGGAAGTTCCCATCGTTTCCTGTGCAGGCGGCTCTGCCTGGGCTAGTGGGGTGCAGGGTGAGGAGGAGGAAGGAAGGGAGCCGGATATCCAAATATAGATTCTTCTGCTTTTCAGGTGCTTTTGTGGTTTCCTCTGAGAGCCCCCACTGGGGTCTCCCATTTTCCTGGCCTGATGAGCCACTTCCCTTGTGGTCACTTCATCCACGTGTTCACCAGGTGAAGTCAGTTTCAGGAACACATAGGTTGACCCCCCTCTCAAGGGTCCACCTCAGGTCTCCCCTCTCATCACTGTTGCTCCCTCCTCACTCTGAGGGATCTAGGTCTATTGAGCATTTAAACATGTTCAGCTGTGCACTTATGCCAATTCCCGGCATCCTCCGGACTCTGAAGAACAACAGGTATGATCGCATCGCACTGCCTAGGCATTTCTCTCTCCACTTGCTCACATCACTTCCCACGAACTTGACCGCACATAGTTCATAGACTCAGGATACACAGATGTAGCATGGAGTTGTTTCCATTTAAGAGGCTATGCTCATGATGGAAGAGGGAGCAATGACATCTTGAGAAGTCTCGGATACTTCCCAACATGGGGACTTGATACACCTTTTTGTATTGTACTTGACTTTTGCCTATAAAGCAAGAGAATGAATGTACTGTTGGAAGCATGTGGTTAGTACAGCCTCCTAGAAGCTGTCTGACACATGGGTGCTTTCTTCCCTTTCAGATCTGTGTTTTTTGTTTTTTGTTTTTTGTTTTTTTCCATTTGGGATGTTCTGTTTATAAATGTAGTTCCTATTTACCAGAAATGAATTTGGACCATTGCCAAAGGTAACGGCTCTACAGTTTCTGCACTTTATTTTTAAGAAAAAAATAAAAAGTCTATGCTTTTGTTCAGTTTAATTACGTAGGCTTTTGCTTTCCTCTTATCAGGGCTGTGATTCAGTCCTTTCAGTGTGTAATTATCCCAAGTGTCCTCGATTTGTTAAATCGAGAATCTCTATTTTTGTCAGAAAGCAATGCTGTGTGGCTTTGGAAATCTTTTGAAGCATTTTGTTTTCACTTGTGCCTTTGTGATCCTGAATGTAAACACATGGATTATGATTCCTACTTGGTAAAAGGAATTAATCTTGAAATAAATGAACCCCAGAAAGAGGAGGAAAATTCTCAGCATCCACTGTCTTATCTGCCAAACAGCCGTGAGCAGCTGAAAGGTTTGATGTCAGGACAAGGCAGAGGGATCTTTGGAAGACCCTACTAGGTCGGTAATTTTCAACTGGTGTGATGCAAGGATTTTTATAACATGCAATACCTGACAATTTAGTCAGGGACACTGACCTTTTTTCCCTTCTTTAGTGAAATAAGAAATGGCAGTAGCCAATGTAACAGTATCTGTCCAGCGTGAGTGAGTCAAAATCATACCTATATTTTTGGTAGATCGGCAAAAGTATACTTTTTGGTGACTTCAGAATTTTAGTAATTAGTTTCTGTGTGCCATGAGATGTAAAAGATTGAAAATTGCTGTTCTAGGTTTTAGTCCTATAATGTGGCTACGAACATGCACTGCTGAAAAAATATTCTTTTTAACTTCTTTAATTTCCAAAGTTTTTTATCTGTAAGGTTAAAGGAATTATATTTCCTAAAGTTCATAGGAACATTATACAACAGTGCCTAAAACAAGACATGAAATAAATGCTTGTTTTCTCTAGTGATGCCTTATATTGGAGATTAAAAAAAAAAAAAAAAAAGTACCTTTAAAACTACACTTGAAAGAAGGGTACTTCAAGAAGTTTTCTGTCTTGACTGGCATGGCACAGTTGGTTGAGCATCATCCTGAAACCAAAGGATCACCCGTTTTATTCCTGATCAGGGCACATGCTTGGGTTTTGGGCCAGGTCTTCAGGTGGGGGTCTGCAAGAAGTAACCAATTGACATTTCTCTCTCAGATGAATGTTTCTCTCTCTTTCACTCTCCCTCCCCATCTCTCTAAAAATAAATAAATAGTGTGGTTCCTCCAACTTTATTCTTCCTTCTCAGTATCCCTGTTGCTATATGGAACTTTGTGGTTCCATATAAATTTTTGAAATATTTGTTCTAGTTCTGTGAAATATGTCATTGGAATCTTGATAGGAATTATATTGAATCTATAGATTGCTTTGGATAGTATGGACATTTTAATGATGTTAATTATTCCTGTCCACATGGCATATGCTTCCACTTATTTGTATCTCCTTCAGTATCTTTCTCAGTATCTTATAATTATCTGAGTGCAGGTCCTTTCCATGCTTATTAGGGTTATTCCTTGGTAATTTACTCTTTTTGAAGCAATTGTGAATAGGATTGTTTTCTTAATTTCCCTTTATTTATTATTTAAAAAAAATTTATTTATTATTTCCAGAGAGAGAGGAAGGGAGAGGGGCAGAGAGGGAGAGAAACATCAATGTATGGTTGCCTTTCACCTGCCTGCAGCCATGGACCTGGTTGGAGACCTGGCTCGCAACCTGGTTATATGCCCTGGCTGGGGAATCGAACCAGCGACCTTCAGGTTCGCAGGCTGGCACCATATCCACTGTGCCACCAGCCAGGGCCTTAATTTCCCTTTCTGTTAGTTTGGTATTGGCATATAAATATGCAACTGATTTCTGGATATTAAGTTTGTATCCTGCTACTTTGCTGAATTCATTTATCAATTCTAGTAGCTTCTTGGTGGAATCTTTGGAGTTCTCTGTGTACAATATCATGTCATCAGCAAATAATGACAGTTTTACTTCTTCTTTTCAAATTTGGATGACTTTTATTTCTTCTTCTCTAATAGCTGTGACTAGGACTTCCAGTACCATGTTGCATAAGAGAGGTGAAAGCAGACTTGCTTATCTTGTTCCAGATCTTAAGAGGACCACTTAAGCCCCAGTTTTGTCTGTTGAGTATGATGTTGGCTGTGGGTTTGTCATATCTGGCCTTTATTATGTTTAAGTATGTTCCCTCTTTTCCCACTTTGCTGAGAGTTTTTATCATAAATGGGTGCTGTATTTTATCAAAGGCTTTTTCTGCATCTGTTGATATGATCATGTGGTTTTTAGCCTTCATTTTATTTATGTGGTGAATCATATTCATTGATTTGTGAATGTCGTACCAACCTTGCACTCCCAGAATAGATCCCACTTGATCATGTTATATGATATTTTTGATGCATTGCTTTATTTGTTTTGCTAACAATTTGTTGAGTTTAGCATCTATGTTCATCAGGGACATTGGCCTTTAATTTTCTTTCTTTGTAGTGTCTTTGTCTGGTTTTGGAATTAGGATAATGCTGGCCTCATAAAATGAGTTAGGGAGACTTCCCTCTTCTTGAATTTTATGAAATAGTTTGAGAAGGAGAGGTGTTAGTTCTTCTCAGAATGTTTGCTAAAATTCACCTGTGAAGCCACCTGGTCCAAGGTTTTTGTTTGCTGGGAGTTTTTTTTATTACTGCTTTAATTTCATTAGGTGTAATCTGTCTATTCAGATAGTCTGATTCTTCCTGATTTAGTCTTGGAAAATTGTATGTTTCTAGGGCTTTATTTATTTTGTTCAGGCTGTCCAGTTTGTTGGCATATAGTTGTTCATAATGTTTTCTTACAATCCTTTGTATTTCTTTGGTGTTAGTTGTTATTTCTCCTCGTTCATTCCTGATTTTATTTATTTGGGTCCTTTCTCCTTTTTCTTGATGAGTCTAGGTAAAGGTTTGTCAATTCTATTTATCTTTTTAAAAATCAGTTCTTGGATTTATTGATCTTTTGTATCATATTTTAGACTCTTGTATTTATTTCTATTCTGATCTTTATTACTTTCTCTCTTCTACTCACTTTGGGCTTATTTGTTGTTGTTTTTCAAGTTCCTTTAAGTGTGAAGTTAGACTGTTTATTTGAGCTTCATGTTACCTAATATCAAACTATACTGCAAGGCCATAGTAGTCAAAATAACCTGGTACTGGCATAAAAACAGACACATAGATTAATGGAACAGAATAGAGAGCCCCAAAATAAGCCCATACCATTAGAGTTAATTAATATTTGACAGAGGAAGCAAGTACATACAATGGGCTAAAGACATTTTATTCAATAAATGGTATTGGGAAAATTGGACAGCTACATGCAGAAAAATGAAAGTAGACCACCTCCTTACACCACACACAAGAATAAATTCAAAATAGATCAAAGACTTAAATGTTATGCCCTAAACCATAAAAATTATAGAAAAAAAAAAAAAAAAACAGCAAGACCTCAAATAGTGCTCATAGAAATTTTTTATTAGATATATCTCTTTAGACAAGGGAAACAAAAGAAACAAATAAGCAAATAGGACTACATTAGTCTAAAAACTTTTTGTACAACAAAAGAAATCAACAGAATAAATAGACAACTCATGGAATAGGAGAATATATTCATTGATACATTTGATAAAGGCTTAATAGCCAAAAGATATAAAGTACTTACACAACTCAACACCAAAAAACCAACCAAACAAACAACCCCCACCCCAAAAATGGACAAAGGTCCTGAATAGAACACTTCTCCAAAGAGGACATACAGATGGCTAGCAGACATATGAAAAGATGCTCAACATCACTATTCAATGTGAGAAATGATGCAAATTAAAACTGCAGTGAGATACCATCTCATACTTGTCAGAGTGGTTGTCATTAATAAATCAACCAACAAGTGCTGGTGAGGATGTGGAGAAAGGGAACCCTCTTGCACCATTGATGGGAATGTAAAACTGATGCAGCCACTGTGGAAAACAGCATGGAGTTATCTCAAAAAATTAAAAATGGATCTGGTTTTTGACCCAGAGATCCCACTTCTGGGAATATATCCATGGGAACCCAAAACACTGATTTGATAGAACATAAGCACTCCTATGTTCATTGCAGCATTATTTATAATTGCCAAGAGATGGAAGTAGCCCAAACGTTCATCAGTAGATTAGTGGATCAAACAACTGTGGGACATTTACACAATGGAAGTCTACTCGGCTCAAAAAAGAAAGCTTTACTCTTTGAAACAGCACAGATAGACCTGGAGAACATTATGCTAAGTAAAATAAGCCAGTCAGAGAAAGACAAGCACCATTTGATTTCACTCATGTGTAGAATCTAATGAGCAAACAACTAACAAGCAAAACAGAGACAGACTCATAGATGGAGAGCAGATGACAGCTAGTTGGGGGTGGGGGTTGGTTAGGGAGTCAAGGGATTGAGCAAAAAGGAAAAAGAACTCATGGACATGGGCAACAGTGTGGTGATTGCAGGGTCTGGGTAGAGGGGACTAAATAGAAAAAATGCAATACAAATTAACTTTAATAAAATAAAAATAAAATATTTGAAAAGAATTTCATTTTAATTCCAGTCTTACAGTCCTCTTTGCAAAGCCATCTGAAACACCAACACCCCATTGTAAAGTAACGTTAACTAGCCTGAGATTTAAAACAGGATCCACTAACGGTGGTAATTCCCATTATTGCTGTTCCCTGCCCAGGTCAGGTTACCAGCAGTTGTATTTGGAAATCCCCCGAGAGGGAGTCTGCTCCTATTTATTCTCAGGGACAAACCCAGTTGGTGACTGTTAGGACCAGTCGTTTTCCTCCTCTGTGTACCTACTGCTTTAAATGAGGTTTGGCGTTGGGTACTGTGGAAATCCTGCCGCGTTTCTTCTGATCCTTCCTCTGGCCCCTCCACTGCCCACCTCTGCTGCTTGTCAACCTCTCCAGAAGCTAGATGAACCGTAATCTTTGGAACTTTCAGAACACTGACTGGTTCCTTGCCTAAGATATGGGAGAATGCTTTTCTCCCTGTCCTGCTTCCTTTGTCACACTGTGGCAAAGAGAACAGTTTGGAGGACACATCTGAGTTACAAATGCCATAATATACAAAGTACTGGCAGGCCTACTCTACTGATAAGCCAGGCTTGCATAAAATGGCCCAAACCCACCGTGATTTTGGCATAGTCTTGAGCTGGGACTTCTACTCTGATGATGTTTAGGTTTGAACCTCTGCATAAGGTACTTATGAGTTTTCTTTAGGTAAACCATAGACCCAAAGGGGATGTGTATATACATATATCCAGAAAGTATCCATCCATGCACTTTGAAAATTAGAGACATTTATTAAGGAAGATACAAGAAACTTTGTACATAGGATAGTGATGCCCTCAGTCCCCTTCAAAGAAGGCCTCTTGGGACCTCACACAGTTCTTCCAATCACCACCAGCTGCCCTGTCCTATTTTCCTGAATCTCATCAACAGTCTGAAATCTCTTCCCTTTCAAAGGTGATGTTAGTTTTGGAAAAAGCCAGAAGATGCAGGGGGCCAAGTCTGGGCTGTAGGGAGGCTGAGTCACCTGGATGATGTGATTTTTTGCAAAAAAACTGCATGAGTGGACACATTGTCATGATGGAGCTGTCAATTACCAGTTGCCCATAACTGCAGCCTTCTGAATCATCCAAATGGTTTCCTTAAAGGAATGGTCAAGCTTACACAACATTTGATGCAGAATTTGTCGCTCTACTTGCTCAGTCATTTTGAATACAATGGCCACAGAGTACACATGCTCACTCAATAAGATCTACCACCTCCACTGACTAGTACAGTGAGGCTGTCATTGTTTACACATGAGCGTTCCAGTCCACTGTCCTTGGTTACCAGGTTACATCCAGGTTGCACAAACCATTCTCAATATGTGAACAATGGCTGGACTTTTTCTTGACAGACCTTTATATATATGAATATTCTATTCCTAAGATGGCATGTGCTTCTGATTCCTCAGAATACGAAAATGTGGACATTTTTAATGTATGCTGGACATTGCTAACCTCTTTCATTTTATATATTAACCTTTGCTATGATCTGAAACATTTATCATTCTAGTTGAATTTAGAGTGTTTTGTTTGCCTACCATTAGAAGCCCTAGAGGTACAATTATGAAAAAGGCATGATTCAGTCTTCTAGAACTTCACTCTGTAGAGTCAGGCACAGAGAGAAATTTCAATATGTCAGTGCATGTTGTCTGATCATTTTTAAAAAGCAAGCATTATTTTGTTTGAATGACCTAACCACATAGAGGTTCTTTGTAATCATGATTACTTAAACATGTTTGATACTGTTTTGTAAATATTAAGTACTGCTACTCCCATGTAATTAGATTCCCTATCCCCTAAGAAAATATGCTTATGTACTATTATTATTACTAGTGGTTGTACTAGGTGCTATATATACTTGAAGTTGCTTAATTATTACAGCCTTGGTAGTTATATATTATGTGGCTTATTTTACAAGAAGGAAGCTTGCGAGAGCCTTTGTGGGTTGCCCAGAATCACACAGCAGCTGGCCCAGGGCAAGGTAAACTTGGAGCTTTGGACATTGCTTGTTTATGCCTCAGGGAAAGAGCATCTCTTCTCAAATAGTGGTTTTTATTTTTTTCCCATCCTTGTATCTTTTTGTAGCCACAGGTGATAACCACCAAGAAGCACACTTTGGGATTGCCGTTTAGGCATAGAAGAAGTCCACATAATGGTCATGAGAAGTGTTTTTAAAATTTTTTGAAGGAGGCATGACAACTAAATGCAATATGGGATCTTGAATTGGATCCTGGAACAGAAAAATTACATTCCTGGAAAAACTGGAGGAACCTGAATAAGTTCTGTCATGAAATTTAGTTAATTTGTATAAATCCTCTATGGTTATGTAAGATGTCAACAGATGGGAAGCTGGTGAAAGCTATTTGGGAATTCATTCTATTTTTGCAACTCTTCTTTAAGTCTAAAGTTATCTCAAAATAAAAAGTGTTTTTCAATTTATCTTTCCTATCAAATATTCTTTCCATAATATAAAATGAAACTTTGCCAACCATTTCCTCTTTCTTTCCTTCCTTCCTTTCTTTCTTTTCTTTTCATTTCTTTCTTTTTTGAATGAGTGACCACCACCTATAGTTAGAAGCAGTATCGCCATCTTCCATTTGTCGGAAAATTCAGCCTCTTCATCCCAACTACAGAACTGGTTACTTCTGAATGGTCTTACTGGGGAGTAGGGCCTGGGAGAAGTGCCTGGACCAAGTCAGTGAACTGTGCACAAATCATATTTTATCCCTTTCTCCTTAGAATGCTACCACTTTTATTGCTGTTTCTCTTTCTCCTGTTACAGTTTATGGCCTATAATATTGTGATACTTAAATGCAGTATTTTAGTGTATTTTAAGGGTCCAGTCTGGTTTTTTGGTTCCCTTAGGGGAGTTCACATGCATACACATAAACATACAGAAGTTTTGCTTGATAACGTCACGGCTTAGCTATGAATTTGCTAAGAGATTGGGAATTATTGATTATCCCAAGAGCCCTAAACTGCTGGATAGTGTGTTAATTATAGTACAGTAGGCCATGCACTTTCCTCTGCTTGCAGGGCAGCCTCTTCAGAGCCCCTGCCTGACAACAGCGGTGAGATAAATCTAACCTGAAGCTGACCGGAGTGGGCAGCCAGTCAACATGGCTGGATAAGCCTTGGAGAAAGACTCCCACCTTCTCTTCGCCTCCCTCTGGATTTAGTGCCAGGGAGGGACAGTCCAAAGACTGGCTGCTGTGGTTGTTTTTCTTGTGGCTTGTTTTTCTTTTCCTAGCATGTCACAGGTGAGTCTCCAGGAGAGACCAGGCACCACCTGCTGCCTGTAACCGTGACCTAAGTGAGAAAATGCTTCTTTAGGGTTCTACTCCCTGCCGCTGGCTGCTGTTGGGGGTTCTCTCCTAAGTTTGGATTTTCACAACACCAGCTTGAGTTTTTTAGTTTTATTTCATTTGCATTTCAGATTCATTTTATGTGACTCTAGGTCAAAATGCCTATACTATTTTTTAAAAGACTTTATTCATTATTTTTAGAGAGAAGGGCAGGGAGAGAGGCAGAGAGGGAGAGAGACATCAATGTGTGGTTGCCTTTCACCTGCCTCCAGCTAAGAACCTGGCTGGAGACCTGGCTTGCTATCTGGTTATGTGCCCTGGCTGGGGAATTGAACCAGCAACCTGTGGATTCCCAGACCAGTACCTTATCCACTGTGCTACCAGCCAGGGTACACTATTTTTAATTAAATGTTTTATTTTGAAATAATTGTACATTCACATGCAGTGGTAATGCATGAGTTTTCCCTTAGAGGAAACATTTTCCAAAACTATAATACAATATTGCAACATCACCACAGGATGTCTTAGTACATTTGGACTGCTGAAACAAACATACCATAGACTTGGGGGCTTAAATAACAAACCGTTATCCCTTAGAGTTCTGGAGGCTGAGAAGTCCAAGATCAAGGCACCTACTGAGCTGGTTTCCTGGTTCATAGGAGACAGTCTTCTTGCTATGTCCTCACATGGAGGGATGGACAGGGGACCCCTCTGGAGTCTCTTATAAGGGTTCTAATCCCAATCATGAGGAATCTACCTTCATGACCTAATCACCTCCCAAAGGTCAACCTCCAAATTCCATCATATGAGGAATTAGGTCTCAACATACGAATTTGGGGACACAGACATTCAGTCTGCAGAACAGTGTATTGGTCTGACAAGATACAAAGCATTCCCATCCCCAGAATGACCCCTTAGGTTGCTTTTTAAAATTTTTTATTTTAAGAGAGAGGGGAAGGAAGAGAGGCAGAGAGGGAGAGAGTCATCAATGTATGGTTGCCTCCAGCTACAGACCTGGCTGGAGACCTGGCTTGCAACGTGGTTATGTGCCCTGCCTGGGAATCGAACCAGTGACCTTTGGGTCCTCAGGCTGGCGCCTTATCCACTGTGCCACCAGCCAGGGCTAGGTTGCTTTTTTATAGCCACACTCAATTCCCTCCTGCCTTACTCCCTCCTTAACCCCTGGCAACTATCAAACAATTACTGATTTCTATATACACTTTTAAAAGTAATAGTTCATAAAGAGCGATAGATTTGCCTGCTTCCCAATAAAAGGCAGCCTTTCTCCTATGAGTTGATAGGTAGGTACTGCCACATTTGTAGACTATACGCAGAACTTAAATCTGTCAATTTTGTGTTTGTGAGAGTTGGTGCACTCATGGCTGGTGGTGTCAGGATGGGGGGCTGTCCCCTGTTCCTCTCTGTATATGGCCGGCCCCTTTGCTGCAGTCTGTCAACTAGCTAGCCTTGAAGCTCCTCTTGTTCCCAGAGCCCTGGAACACTGGGCAGGCCAAGTGTTGCCTCTGGGTATCCTGCCTCTTTGTTCTAGTGTATATTGGGCCTCCTTTGTTCCAAGGTGTCTATAAGATGCCTGCTGTAAGCTAGCGCCCACTGCTGCTGCACAGGGTGGACAAACCGTGTGTGGAATGCCGACACCCTTGCAAGCCACCCAGCTGCCTGCAAAGGAGAGTGGGTGCAGGATGTCTAGACTCTCACTCTGCCCTTGTTAACCTAAGTGCAGCTGTAATAAGGGTGGGATAATTGTGTATGGGGATGCTAGCACTCTAGCTGGCCAGCCTGTCTGGTCATAAGCCTGCCACCTGCAATAAAGCCTGCCCAATCTGAAAGCTCCCTGTAAGCCTGTCAATAGACCAGAGGCCTGCCCACTATCCGAATCTACTGGTAAAAAGCTCAAAGCTCCAGGACCTGGCAGGTGGTAAATTCATAGGTCTCAGCACCAAACTACGATGGATCAAATGTTCACTCTGTCTCTTACTAGCTGTGTGACCTTGGACAATTGAAGAGACTTCTCTGAAATAAAGTTCCCTCACCCGGGGAGAAAAGAAACAGGGACAACAAAGATATTTCCCTTAAAGTGTAGAGAGAGAACTACAGGAGATGATTTGCATTAATTACTCAGCATAGCAACTGAGTAATTTCTGTTTCTTCTGGAACTATTACTTGGTGAAGGTCACTTTGGCAGAGTTCAGAAAGTGAGGCAAAAGCAAGTGACCTCTGAAAACCCCAATTCCTAACTCTACTTTCTCAGACCCAGGAGGGAAAAAGAACTAGATTGATATAAGGTCATCCACCCACAGGAATCCTCAAGATATTCAAAAGTATGAAAGTAGAATTAAAATGAGAATGGGTCCTTGACCAATATTTTAACTTTGAATAACAGTAGTAGTGATATTTGCTTTTCATGGTCTATACTCATCAGATCCTTTCCAGGAGAGTCCTTGAAATTTGTTAACTGTATTAGAACTTCCCTTTGAAAACTGCCTTGGTTTTCTAATGTGGGCTTGGCTTGACTTTGCAGGACAGCCATAAAGGTGCACCTGGGCAGATTTAAATCTATTCTCTACTAAGTGTGCAGACCTCTGGAGCAGTTGGGCAGAGCAGTGCCTGTAATTGATATAACATATTGGTAACTCAACATGCTGCTCCCTCCACCCCCAGGGAGTCATGCAGCTGTATACATCTAAAAATAAACCTGCATCCTACCTTCCACAAACTGGTTTAAAGATGATCTGCTAATGTTTTATTTAGCAGTTGGCGAAAAGGGAATAATTATTGAATTTGCTTTTCTTTCTGGCATTTCCAATGCTCCTCTCCAAGCAGGGCTCTTTGGGAAAATATTTGCAAGGTAATGCCTTCCATTTTCCACCCCTTCTTTGACTGCTAGCAATGTGGAAGCCAGGAGGTATATTCATGGTTAGCCGTATCTTCTCAAACCAAAACTGAACCACATTTCACCACCAATGCCAGGGATGTGGTGGTTATGTGAAGTCTTACCGAACTCTCAAAATGTACATGGCTTGACAATGACAATGAAATAGGAATTTCCCTGGCCTCTTTCAGTGAATGAACCTCTAGGTGCACCCATGAATGTGTGAGAATGATTATGTCAAATGCAATGTATTCTTTTACATATGCACATCATTCCCTATAAAAGTGAGGTGGAGCAAGCAATCATTTCTTTCATGCCTGTGTGAAGAGGTGTCTATTATTATAAACTGCATTTGTGAGCCTAGAATGGGGTCAGAAGCAAATGCAGAAAATTTTCCAGGGGATCTTCCTGGCAGGGATTGTGGGCTGAGACCACAAGGTCAGCCTCAGCACCCAAGAACTGTGTCAGTCTCTTGCTGCCAGACTGTGCACAGCTGTCACAGTGCTGGGGTGCGTGGCTCAGCCAAGTCAAGCACTGCAGGCTGGGCAAAGTCCCGTGGGGTGGGTACGGCTCTTCGCCAGTGAGTCCCTGGGGATCTGCCATTTATTCTTCACTTTACTTGAAGTAATCACGAGATAGAGAGAAAGTATTGTAAGGAGAAGCTTAGAAAAATACTTACTGTATTTGGGAAAATATCAGTGAGTCATAGAAGGGTGTTTTTATGAGCAGGGACCAAGGAGGGGAGCACTCATATGAAGACAAATAAAAAGAACCCATTCAATATTCTCAGTTTAAAGGTTTAGACTTCTAATTTATTTTTATGTTTTATGCTGAATATATCAAAGTATCTGTCAGTTGATTGTTGATTTTTCTCTAGATTTCGCCTGAAGCTTGAGTCGAAGAGCCAAATTTAGGTCGCTTAGTGAGAATATTTCAATAAAGCTGCTGTTATTAATTGAGTGCTTGTTACGCTCCATGCACTGGGTTAAATGGTTTGTGTGAACTGTATCATCTAATCCTCAAACTAACCTCATGAATAAATAGTACAGTAAACTGAGGCTTAAAGAAGATGAATAACTTAACCCAGGTTGTAAACATCTGGGAAATGCATCCTTTGTAAATGTGTAATTATTGTCTCAGCACTTAAAGAAGCCTTAAAAAGGCACAATGTTTTTGACTTGTTGATTTAATCGAACATCAACTGTACCAGGATTGGAAAAAGCTCACTTGAGGTTTGCCTTGAAATAGAAATGTTTCACTTATCTTATCTGGTCTACATTTCTCCAGTTGGGTTACCCTGAAGGTATAAACTATCTCTTTGAATCTAAATATTTTCAGCAATCCCTAAAGTGATCTTTAATTGAAAACCAAGACTACTAGCAATTGTGTGACAGCTGGAGTATCCCTCAAGAGCAGGCCTTCAGCTTCTTTACACTCCTATTTTCTCACAAATGATCACAATACTGCAAAATCTTGAAAAACTCATTCATGGTTTTGTTTCTTCATTTAACATTGTCAAAGGGTAATTCCAACCAGAATAATGGCCAAATAAATGCCACCTTTTTCTTCTTCACTTCCCTCCCCGCCCCCATAGAAAAATAAAGTATGTAGTTTTCATCATTATCATAGGTTGAGAGATTTTTACAAACTTCTGAGACATACTGTATGGTACAAAAGTTTTGCCTGGGAAAAATATCACCAAAGTGACATGACCATATCAATCAAATATGTTTGTCAAATTATAGCAGTCTTAAAGGTGATTAAGTATCCTAGGTGAGATCTCAAGTGAGTCATTATATTTAGACATTCACATAGGCCATTATATAATAAAAGGATGTTGAGAAAGCACTGAATTGCAATTACTTTTACTATTTTGACTCAGGAAATATTTGAACTCTACTAATGGTTGAAAATTAAGCCATATTAACTCTCTATCTTTTTCAAATTTTTATGAGCCTTGTCATGATAAGGGATAAGGCTCCCGCTGCCTTAGTTTAAAAGGATCAGAATATTTAATTTTTGCATTTTGCAGTTTGTAAGGGATGTTGAAAGCAAGACTGTACTAAAAAAAAAAAAAAACAGCATTGTTTGTAGCATTATTACTTTGAAATGCTTCATTATTACATTGAAGATGTCAGTTATATATTTTTTTCACCAAGATATAGTCAAAGGGTTTAACTTCCAGTTATGCTATAGGTAATTTCTGAGGCTCTAGCGTAGAGCAATACGATACAGTTAGCAAAACTATTATGTACTTGTAATTTGCTAAGAGAGTAGATCTCAAATGTTCTAAACACACACATACACAGAGGCAATTATGTAGGTGATGGGGTATTAACTAACTCTATTGTGGTAATCATTTCACAGTATATAAGTGTATGAAATCATCATGTTGTGCACCTTAGAGTTACACAATGTTATTATATCTCAGTAAAGCAAGAAATAAAATAAAGTTATCATATGCACTGACTTGAGCTCAGTATTTATCACAAGGTTGAATTCTAACATATTTTCCTTGTATCTTAACTTATTCATACATTGGACTTTAAAATCTCTCAAAGATGACCTTTTTTGTCAACTATAGATACTGTTATAATTAGCAGTAACATGTTCACTATTTAAGAAATCAATGGAATTTGAAACCCTTTAATATATTAATGAAATTTAAAAACCTGAGGGAGAGTTAACTACTGAAAAAGATTCATTTTGTTTAACCACTCTCCTACCAAAAAAAGAGTTCAACCTAGTAGGCAGTCATATTTTCAGTTGTTTTAGCGGAAACCACGTTTGCTTTATGGTCTAGAGTAGGAGCGAGATGATAACCCCCCTTTCAGCAGCGGCTAGGGGTCTTGCTGGTGAGGAAGCACGTGCCTGACATTTGATCTGCTAGATACAAGAGCACAATTAATAGGATGAGGTAATGCTGTGACCACAAGAATCCTTGACTCTAAAGCCAAAGCCTAAGTTATGAACAAGCTTTCGTTGGAATTTAAGCTTCTACATATCTGCCTGGTTGTGGAGAAGAAACCTGGGATCGGGGTGCCAGGGATCTTCTGGCCTGTGCTATTTCAGATTTGAACCCTGCTCCCTTTCATACCAACCTTCTTACCTGCATGGTCTCCTACCAGCTTGTTCCCTGAGACTATATAATGACACTAGCAAAGGGTTCCAGTTGAGGATGAAAGTATTTACCGAGGGACTCAAAGGGCAACAGAAGGGATATTTATTTGCCTAACAAAAACGTAAATTCCATGCCTTCCTGGATAAATAGAGCTGCTCAGCTTCCGTATGCCTGGCTGCAGCCATGGGTTGAGCCGGATGAACATAACACAGAGACTCCTACTGGGAACCAGCCATTTTCAGAGCCATCGCTGGAATGCTGACATTTTCTAGCAACAACACAGTCTGGTCTTGTTTAGCCTTCTGGCCACACTTACAAGTTTGTGCGGCAAGCCTGCTTATGCAGGAGATGGGTTGTACACAATCCAGAAGTGAAAGGATCCGTGGAATTCTGAAATTCATATACTGTAAAGATTATATTCTAATTATAATCAGTGAGTTTGTCACTTCTATGATATTGTACAACATTGAAAGCAGGAAGTAAGGTAAGGGAGTGAAGGCTGAGTATGTCATGTGAGGCTTGCATAAATGTTCCCTTTATAAGCTGCAGTTTCATTATTATTTCAATTACATTCTTTTTATATGTTGATCCATTCAAGTTTAACCTTTTTGCGGAGCATACTCCAGACCAGGAGTGGCAAACACAAGGCCCGAGGGCTGAATCTGGCCCTCCACCTTGTTTTATTGGCTCCGCACCTTGTTTCTACCTGGCTCACTTACCTGTTAGGAGTAGTTATATCTATACAGTCCTAAAATTGCATTCGGCCCCTTGAAGGCAACTGCGTGGCTGATGTGGCTTCTGGTGAAAATGAGTTTGACACCCCTGCTCTAGACCTAGGAAATTAGACAGCATAGTGTTATCAGTATGTTAAGAAGGAAAAATATCACAGTTGGAAGAAAAAAATAGAGAGGGATATATGTACGTATATGTGTATGTGTGTGTAAAATATTTTGTTTGTTTGTTTGGTTTTTGTTTGTTTACTGAAAGTGAAATCTTCTTGTATGAACAATCTTAAAATGCTAGTACAAATGTGGGATTCTTAATGTTAAGCTCAAGTTTACCTGAGGGCACTGGCCACTTACACAGAGCAAGCCTTGCATTTGGTCAGCATTTCACTCTGATTTGTAGAGCATCACCCTCATTCTGGCTCTTTCTTGCTTTCTACACTTCTTGAACCCGTGAAGACCCTGTGTTGGCTCTGTGATAATTCATTAATAACGGGGTTGCCAGGAGTCACTTATCTTAAAAGTGTCTTATATCTTCAAAGAGGCAGCTTGTTCTAAGCAGAGAGCACATGTGTGTTGATGGACTTGGGGCACTCTTTTTTTCATAAATGACGAAATGCTTCTGCTGTTTCAGTAGTTAAACTTGAAAGCACATTTTGTGTAAACTTTAGTTTGTTGTTATTTATTTATTTTTAGGTTGAAAGCTTACCTTTTATTGCTTATGTCACCAGCCCATGTAACACAGGAGAGGCATAGGTAGCTTGATTATTCACATTAATTTAAAAAATGCTTCCACAGTTTTTGCCAGAAGATTAAAATCGAAGCTGCTGATTAAACACTTATTTCCGCAGATCTCCGCTGTGATGTTTTCTTACGGGAATCCTTTCTCACCAAAGAACTCTCACACATACATATGTGGCTTCAGGAATGAATTAACACTCTTAATCAAATTAACTAAATGTGTTTTCAAATACTACTTTCCATCACAGTAATGTGTTTTGCTGATGAAACATAATGAGACTCAAAAAAGAAAAACTGGGGGTTTGGGGGTTGGGGAAGAAATTACCTCATTTCTGAAGAGATTTTACACCAAAAGCCATAGCCTGAGAAGTCAAGTAATTAGAGAAGGAAGAGCAGAGGTATCACTGGGGGCAGGTATCACGAGGGTGTTAGATTTTCCAGGACATTTTTTTAAGGGCGCTATCCCAAGTGGTGATGTGAGACAAATACGTAAGTTTTAGCTCTCAAAGGCCTCAGTAGATAGGGGAATGTGGGTTACATTCATCAGGTCAAAGAAACCATTCTTGCTGTTTGAGCAAAGTAGCCAAAGTAGTTTTTCAAGATGATTAATAGGACAGCAAGGTGGTGATGAATCGGAAGTCAAAAGTTGAAGGTGAGGTTGAGGATTCAGTGGGAGCCCTCCAGCAACACAACCCTAGGTGCTCTCGCTCTCTCTCTCCCTCTCTCTCTCCCCCTCCTCCCCTGTCTCTTAAAAATCACTTGAATACAAGAATTTCAGAACTGCAAGGTACTATTTAATTTCCAATGTCAAATGCTTAGATGAAATGATTGTTGCACTACCAGAGTTATTCACGGAGATAGAAACGGTCCCCTGGTGAGTCGAGTTTGCCCCTCATGTCATGCTTCACGCCGACATTTGTGCTGTGGCGTAGTTTATAATGCTGAGTCAATCCAACTGACCCTTTAACAACACAGGTTTGAACTGCCTAGTTTCAATCACTAGGTTGAAGAAATTTTGGAGATTTGTGACCATTGGGAAAAAAAATCTCACAAGTTGCATAGCTTAGAAATACCAGGAAAAAAAAATTAAGAAAAAGGTATGTCAGGAATACATAAAATATATGTAGATGTTAGTGTATTTTTATCACTTTCTACCATATAAATCTATTATAAAAAGTTGTAATTTGTCAAAAGGTATGTACTTGGCGCGCCCTTTGCAGTCAAGAGAAATGTAACCAAGTGTAAAGATGCAGTTTTAAATCATGACTGCGTGAAATGAACTATAATGCACACTGCGCTGCTGTAATCACTTAGTACCCACCTCCCGTGACTGTGGCAGGTGAGCTTGAGTGCTGTGGGTATCCACTTCAAACACCGCATGAGACACTAATCATCTCCACGTAGCAGTTCATCTCTCCAGTAAACTGGATAACAGAGACAAAAGTGATCTCTCAGTGGTTCTTGAATATTTTTCATCGTGTTTAGTGCAACACCATAAACCTTGAATAACACCACGGGACCCATACGAAGTGCCACTAGTGGTGCTAGAAGCACTCCCAGAAGGAGAGGGGAGTCAGGACATGACAAAAAACAGTCCATTTGCTTGCTGCGTACCATAGATCGAAGTCCACAGCTGCGGGTCACTCGCCATTCAAGATCAGTGAGTCCAGTGTGAGGACCGTTGTGAAAAGAGAGAGGAAATCCATAAAGTCACTATAACTCTACCAGCAGGTGTGAAAACCTTGCACTTTTTGTACACTTTTATATTGTATTGAAAATGCAGTTTTTTGTTTTTTGTTTTTTTAATTTTATTGTTGTTGTATTACATCCATCCCCTTTTTGCTCCCCTCCGTCCCCCTCCCCACCCACCCATTCCCCATCCAAAGTCAATCCCACCTGTTGTCCATGTCCATGGTTCCTTTAGAAAATGCAGTTTTTATGTGGGCTCAGGATTGCTGTAAGAAAGGCATACCTAAGGACTCTAATGAGAAAAAGTAAAACCATTATATGACAATTTAAAGCAAAAGGAAGGTGAAGGACCTAAAACTGGAGAATTTCATGCCGGTAAAATATGGTTTAATAATTTCAGAAAGGGGTGACTTAAAAGATGTCAAGATAACAGGAGACGCAGCTTCTGCTGACCCAGGAGCAGCAGACAAGTTCTGGGACACCATTAAGAATATCATTGAAAAGAAAGGATATCTTGCTGAAAGGGTTTTTAATGCAGACAAAAGTGCCTTATTCTGGACAAAATAGTGCCTCATTGGACCTTTATTAGTAAGGAAGAGAAGCAAGCACCAGGAACGAAGGCAGGAAGGGACAGCCTGTGTTTTGCACAAATGCTCCTGGGTCTATGATCAGGGATGCCCTTATCCATAAAGATGCTAAACCCCGAGCTTTGAAGAGAAGAGATGAACACCCGCTGCCGGTCCTTACAAGAAGGCCTGGACAGTGAGAACCCTCTTTCTGGATTGATTCCATTGATGCTCTTTCCTGGAAGTCAGAGAGGATCTTGCCAGTACAGTGCTGTCTTTTAAAGTTCTTATGATATTGACTCTGGCCACCCTAAATCCCCCATGAATTCAACACTGAAGGTGTCGAAGAGGTCTCCTTCTCCCCAAATGCAACATCTCTAATTCAGCCTCATAAGGACCTTTAAGGCTTATTACACATTGTACTCTATGGAAAGGACTGTCAATACCATGAAACCCAACTGAGGGAACATCATGAAAATCTAGAACAATTACACCATTGGAAATGCCATTGGTGCTACAGAAAAGGCCGTGAAAGCCATCAAGCCTGAAATGATAAATGCCTGCTGGGGAGACTGTGACCAGATGTTTATGACCTCAGGATATATACAACAGAGCCAATCAAGAAAATCAGGGGATTGTGGATATGGCAACAAGGTGTGTGTGTGTGTGAAGGGTTTTCAATATATGGATCTTGGAGAAATTCCAGCACTAACAGACACCACAGCAAAGGAATTAATAGAGGATGACATGGTGGGGACAATTGCTTCAGGGCCAGTGCCAGACGATGAGGAAGAAGAAGTAGGCAAAGCAGAGCCAAAAACAAACCGACATTAGACAACCTGAGACAGAGCGCTGATGGTTCAGGACTGCTTTAGACTTCTTTAACGATGCAGACTCTTCTCTGATAAGGGCATGAAACTAAAGCAAATGGTGGAAGAAGAATGGGTACCAGAGAGAAACATTTTTAGAGAAACAAAAAAGCAAAAACACCAGACAGAGATTGCCATGTAAACTGCTGTAAAGTCACCACACGGGTGCCTGCTTCTCCCACCTCTTCTTCCACCCCCTCCTCCCCCTCCCTCCACAGGCTACTCAGTGTGAAGGTGACAAGGATGAAGACCTTCATGACGATCCACTTCCACTTGATGACTAGTGAATAATCATCATGCTATATAGTTAATAAATGTGATTATTAACTAGCATATGTGCATGGGTATCATTATGTGAAAAATCTGAACACTTCGGCAAGAGCTGCGTGAGATGCTTTTGTTGCATTGCCATGGCCATCACTGTCACCTGAGTACTCATTGTGCAGAGCACTGTGCGCAAGACTTACGCAGGCATTGATATCCTGTGCTTAGGTGTGCATAATGTGAGTGGTATTTAGTATAAAATGTAAAATCTGTTATTCTGTTTTGTAACTGCTCTCAAACATAACAGTACTGTAAGTGTGTGTCACTCTCTTGTAATTGGAGAAACTGCCTCTCAGCCTGTCATCATCACAGGTGAGTTTTTTCATGTAACAGTGTTTCCAATATTATGTTGTGAATAGGATTGTAATACCATATGCCATAAAAATTTTTAAACAATTAATCCATTAATATATAGATTTGGCTACCATGAAACACTTGTACCAGTTGCACTAGGCTACTATAAAGCGAGCACACTGCTACTCCTTCATTATCAATGCATGAATAAATATAAACTTTTTCACATTATCTTTTCATTTGATGTCTAGTGTCAGTAGTAGGTATAACACGTACAGTGTTTTGTGTCATATAGGATAATATTGATGTAGGTTCATCTTATTAATAGACATGTAAACTTATGGCATCAATAAACATAGGAAAGTATTAGAAATGTATTTTTCTTCCTTATAATTTTCTTAACATTTTCTTTTCTCTAACTTTGTTTACTATAAGATTATAGTATATAATACATTTGGTCAACAGAAGGCTATTTGTAGTTAAGTTTTGAGGGAGTCAAAAGTAATACATGGATGTTTGACCCTGCAGGGGCTCAGCACCTCTAACCCCTGCACTGTTCAAGGTCAAATATACAAAAATGACCGGCAGGGAATAATTAACCCCAAGAAAAGCTTGTATGATCTAACAGAGATCTATTCAATGTTGGTTTTATAAATATGGAGTTAAATTATGTGTGTATTATTATATTAAGTACATGTCATTGATATAAAGGTTCAAAGTAAATGTATGTTGAGAATTTTTAAACAGAGGCCTGTATGAAGTAACATGTCAGAATGAAGTGGTGTGAAATCAAGCATAGCTTTCAATTGCATGCACAGATTCAGTCTGTGGACAGCTGCCGTTATGCTGTTGTTAGGCATGTTCCTCTCTATTAGCTACTAACTAGGTGTTTAACTGATGGTACATTTATAGCCTCTTGACTCTGGTTAAAATTCTAGCAGAGTTCACTGAAGTATTCCATCTTTAATCATTACTCCTCAGTTGTATTTATGTCATTGTTATGACCGTTGAATCATGTCCAGATTATCTGATCGAAACATCAAATGTGACACAAAGTTTTCAAAACAAAGCTGGAAATGGAGTTATCTTTGAAAAGGTGGTATGCAGCAATTCAAGTATTCTGTTCTCAAAAGTCTCAATAATTGGTCTACTTATGTCCAGTTATAATTATGTCAAAATGCCTTTCCCTTGCATTCCCCAAAGAATGATGATGTTATTGTTTTTTCTTCCCAGCAAACAGGTTTCTTGAGTATGAGTGTGTGTGTTTAAATATTTTTCATTGTGGACATGTGAAAACGTTTCACTTTGATTGAGACTCTTATGTAACCTCTCCAAGCAGACAAGTAAAAGTGGATTTAGATGTGAGAATAAGAGTCTCTGGCTCTATTCAGAAAACTAGTTGCCAGTTATATTATTTTATTGTAATATAAATGGACCACATGATATATTTAATCAGCCATATTAATTGTAAGAGATTTTTATTTTATTAGTCATATGAAGAAACAGTGCTGAACTTTGCGTTGGCTTGAGTTGGTGCATTACATTCCCATGCAATTAACACTTTTCCATTAATTCACATAATTTCAGTACTTTTGAATAGTGAGAATGGTCCACCTCACCACAAAATCCTTTACTTAGTGTTTAGGGCATATTGCCCCCTGCTGTACAGGAGGAGAATCCACACCCCATGGGCACAGCAGTTACATGGACCACCACCCTGTGTGCCCCAGGCACTGTTCAAAATGCTGGGGATACAAACAGGAATAAAATAGATCAAGTCCCAGCCTTCAAGCAGCTTTGATTCTACTGTAGGGGTACAGACAGCAAATTCAGGTGGCAATGAAGTTCTGTGAAGGAAAATAAAGTGGGATAGGAGTGAGGATTGTTGGTAGGAAGGCACTGAACACAGTTCAACCTGTTCTTGTATGACTTGGCATCATCTATTATAAATATTCATAATTACCTGACATATCATTACAGTTATGTTTATCTGTCCCCAAACAGATTTATTTTCTCAGCTGTTACTGTCCTGGCAATAATGTTATCTCCTTCTGTCTGTACCACTTACTACATTTATCGTATTTCTTGCACAGGCTACAGAACCTGGAAATTAGCCTGATTAGAAAGATGACATTAAGGATCAATTCAGTTCTGCATGAATGTTAAGGAAGGCTGATAATTTCAGTCTAAGCAGTTTTTATGTGACATAGACTCTAGAATCTCAGTGACCTTTTTTGGTTATGCTTTGAAGAGTTGAGATTGAGTGGCATTATTAATTATGGTCATTAGGTCCCCATAAAGATCCATTTCTGGCTTTACCATTGAGGGATCTTAGGTTGTTTACTAAAATATGAGTGACTAAGCCTATTAATATGCTTGAAATAGCCTAACATTGGTAATAGTTGCTTTAGTTAATGTTGTTTTTCAGAACAAAATCATTATACTTGTATTATATGGATCAAAGCTTTAATTCATTTTTTGTTTGTTTAAGATTTTATTTATTATTATTTTTAGAGAGAGGAGTAGGGAGAGAGGCAGAGAGGGAGAGAGACATCAATGTATGGTTGCCTTTCACTTGCCTCTAGCTACAGACCTGGCTGGAGACCTGGCTTGCAACCTGGTTATGTACCCTGGCTGGGAATCGAACCAATGACCTTTAGGTTCGCACGCCGGCACCTTATCCACTCTGCCACCAGCCAGGGCTTCAAAGCCTTAATTCTTTACTACTCATCTGTAAAAATGGAAATAAAACTGATTTGAATTGAAGTTTTGCCGTTAAAGCATTATATAAAGGATAAATTCCCCTGACCTTCTTCACAATGTTACAATAGCTCATGTTAATATAGTAATGTAGAGTTCCTACTAGCTCAGCAAAATGAGTAATATGTATTTTTAAATGAAGGTGACTTGCTCAAAATCCCTTTTACTGAATAATTAAACATTTCTTATAGGGCTACTGTATATCTATATAAAGGAAATCATACTGATATTCAAATAAATTCAAAAATAAGTTGTTTCCTTTTGCCTTATACATACATATACCACCTTTGCAAATGTGTGGTCAGCTGAGGCAGCCCAGACTTCACCCTTAGAGTGTTAAATATATCATCAGAATATGCCTTGTGAGCATATATAACAGATCCTGGCATGACTTTGAAATCAAAGACTAGTATGGAATAGACATGATGTAAAACTTGGTCATACCTGATCAATCAAGTCAGTTCCATTTAATAAGTGGGTCTAATTCTTGGTATTATGCAGGCAAAGCAGCCTCTAACTTTTTCACCTTTCCCAACAATTAACTAAATTAACTGACTAGTTAATTCTTCTCTCTGGTCACTGCTTTCCTTCTGCCAGAAGGGAAGAGTCCTTAAGTTCCTTTTGCTTCATGGTTTTTCACACTCTTCTGTAGGGTGGTAGATTCCTTCACTACTTACAATGAGAAATGTTCTTTGTCATCAAAACAATTCATCTGACTAGAAATATAACAACACCTGACAATTTTATACTTCTTTATAATTTATGAAGGACTTTTAGATACATTTAAAAAAATTTTTTGTTACTGTCAACAGCCTTGTGAGTTTATGGGGCAAAAATTAAGATTCCTGCCTAAATATATAGTTTATGTCTTTTAGTTGTACATTTAATTTTCAAGTGCTTACAAAAACTTTTTACATAACAAATAGGCATCTGAATGTGTTTAAATTTGTTAGAAATACATTTGAAGTTATCTGTAAACATTATGCTCGTGTTGGAATTTCTTGTGCAATTCCAGAGAATTATTTTTAAAAATTACGTACTTTCTTGCATTGTTTTATATCTTAATTAGCTTGTATAGTATACATTTCTATAGAGCAACCCAGAATCTCTGTAGAATACCTTAACACAAATAAATAACCTTTTCTTTGGCAAATTTATTTTAAGTGGTAATTTCTCATTTATCTAAGATTGAACTTTTAATCTTTGAGGAATAATCAATACTCCATATAATGATTAACATGTAAAACAGCAATAAAACTAGATTGTAATGCACTGTCAAACTTACATTATTATATCTATATGAGGCTTTGATGTGTTAATGTGAGATTTGGTCAAAGGTGAGATTGAATTATTTAGTCTTGCTTTGCAAATATAATAAGTTTTAAAACATTTAAAAGAATTAGTGTATTGATACTTGGGCTTTTCATTAGAATATTCAAATGTTATATCATCTCAGAAATGAATTCACAGATAGAGACAATAATTAAGCATTTTTATTCAGAAGTATTTTTGAAGGCTTATTAATGGAATAATATCTCTCAAACCCACACAGAATGCTCCTGGTATATTGCATTTAATCAATATAAGGTAAAATTAGTATTTCATATTTTGTGGGCAATTTCTTATACAAATGGGCCTAAATAGTCTAAAGCATGAGCATTACTCATTTGAGTATGTCCTACCCCTCATGTTTCTTGGGAAGATAGAATTTTGCAGTTTACTACAGTTATATTCTGTAATTTACCTTAACAGCCACACAGTTCTCTGAAAGTAAATGTTCTAACGGAAATAGGCATTAATTGTGAACTGAGATCAAGTCCAAGAAACTTTAACCGTATTGATCTGTTCTTATACAAATGGGGACTCACTACAATTTGGAAACCTGCATTGCTTACCAAAAACTCCCTCAGTCTTTACTTAGAAGTATAAACATCATGCCCTGGCTGGTAGCACAGTGGTTAAGGCGCCGGCCTGCGAACCCAAAGATCGCAGGTTCGATTGCCCAGCCAGGGCACTTAACCAGGTTGCAAACCAGGTCTCCAGTCAGGTCTGTGGCTGGAGGCAGGTGAAACACAACCATACATTGATGTCTCTTCCTCTCTGCCTCTCTCCCTTCCCCTCTTTCTTAAATTAAGAAAAAAAAAGAAGAAGAAGTATAAACATCCCTGTAAGTAAATGTCATGGATTTTTCCTTAAATTTTCACAGTGAAGCACAGAAATGTCCTATTATTGGCTTCGTTTCCACTAGGGGGTGATCTCCCATTGAAAGTAATAAGAAGAAATGGTTTGAAAAGAAGCTGTGGCCCTACCAATGCAAAATGGAAATTTGTTGGTTGAAAGCTTTCAAAAAATGTTGTAAGCACACATAAGAGAGAATAAAATGAATACCTTTGGAGGCCCCTCCAACAAGGAGAACTTTAAAGTCTTACATAGCCCTGGCTGGTGGCTCAGTGGATAAGGTGCCAGACTGCAAACATAAAGGTCACTGGTTCGATTCCCAACCAGGGCACATAACCAGATTGCAAGACAGGTCTCCAGCCAGGCCTGTAGCTGGAGGCAGGTGAAAGGCAACCATACATTGATGCTTCTCTCCCTTTCTTCCTCCCTCCCTACCCTTCTCTCTAAACATAATGAATATGAATTAAATATATTTTTAAAATCTTTATTACATTTTTATTTTACAATTTCCAAATTTCTGGAGTTGAATATTTTTTTCTCATCAATGTAGACTATAAGGAGCATTCCAAGCAAAGAGGACTTCACCTTTGCTTCTTCTTTAAATAACAAAATTTCCTACTCTGGGAAGAGTAATTTTCCCAAACAAAATTTTGCATTTGTCATGCTGTGTAAAACAACAAACAGACAAATGTTGGAAAATACTGGGTGGAAATGTGAGAAAAGGTTGGAATCTGAAAATAACCCAGAGCCCACTCAGAACTAGGCGCTGTGGTAGGCAGGTTTCCTACGTGGTCTTATTTAGTCTTCACAATTTTCTTGCTTAGCCCGAAACTAACATGAGAACTGCAGAACTACAAAGGGGAGGGGAGCTAGGGCTGGTACATTAGGCAGTTCTGAGATGGGATAGAGATGGGAGGTTCAAAATGGCTTTGAAAACTATCACTTATAATTTACTAAATTAAAAGGCCTTAAGTTCTAAAGGGGGGAAGGTACCAAGCCTCCAGTGACCTCCCTGATACAGAGGAACATGGCAGGGTCATGGGTGTTCGAAGAAAACCGACAGCTTCTGACTTTTTCCCTCCAGAACCTTGCTTTTATAGTGACTCTGTAAATTAGCCTTGGCTTCCAATGAACATCAGTTTGATATAATCACCATTGTTCCGCATTTAATATCCTGATAATAACTTGACTGAAGTTTTGCCTTTAGTGAAAACTTACACCATAAAGAGTTGCATTTAAATGCAATGGATACCTAAATTTAGGATTAAGGAAAAAATATACGTCCAGGTGATGTTCATTTTGCTACCATGCCGATAAAAACAAAGGAGCAATTATTGAGAGCACCTGTTTCTTTAGTTTCTGTAATTCATAACATGTTCTAACCTTTCTCTGGGGAGAACTCAGATAAACCACAACCTAATTTGTGGCTTTCCTTCTGCCCCAGGGAATTTTGTGCCGACTGTACATGAAGTGTGGACCTCATGGGGTCTGTCTCAAGGCTTAGAGAGAGAAGCTTCATAGTGGATGAGTGCTTACTTACAGTATTTTTAGATTAAAAAAATGATTCCAACTTTTTTCTATTTCATGTAAGAAGCATTGCTTCTTTATATTGCAGTAACTTGGGCATTGATGACATCTATATAAAGCATGTAGCATTAGAGACCTTTAAACTCTGTGTTCAGTATATTCTTGATATCTTCCGAAGAGGGTAGATATCAAGGTCTTCAGAAATCTCCAAGCTTGGGAAACTAAAAATGTTTGGACAGTCCTCTGCTTTTGTTAAGTTTTTTTTTTTTTTTTTTTCCTGTGAGTGGCTTTTTCTAGCTGCTTTTTCAACTTTTCACTGACATTTTACCTCTGACATGTTGCCTGTTAGCCATCCATGAACCTCCATGTTTTTCTCTTTGAAAGGTGATAAATGTGGGAAAATGTGCTCCCCGGTGGGCAAGGCTCACGCACTAGCTCAGCGGCTTGAATCCAATTCACCGGGCCCCTGGCTTGAATCCTTCAAATCTGTGTTTCAGTAAAATACAAATCCCCATAGCTACAGACCCTCAGGATGAAAACCAATCATATTAAGTGCCCAGATGCCAAGAATCTGCTCTGCTGTGTTTTTACTAGTATTGCCAGGGTTGAAGGAACGCCTCTTCAATCAGCCAGGTGTGTGCAACAGATTGCCTGAAAGTATAGATTTTATAACTCTGAATATATATGGCTGATTTTATCAAGGCCTCAGATAAGTCACGATCCTGATGTTGAGTTTGTGAGTAGATTATGCTGGCAGCCCAGGTTTTTAAACAGCTCTTATGTGGCAGTACAGTTTTGCTCTGTTCCTTGCAAAGTTCTTTACGTTGGTTAACAAAAGATCCCAAATACGACCTTTGTATTCTAGAAATAGACTGTGTATTTATGAGTGAAGGCAATAGTTTCCAATCCTGGCTGAAGGTTAGAGTTTTCTGGGGAGCACTTAAAGGATTCTAATGCCTGGCCTTCAGCCTAGATCAGAACAAATAAATCAAAATTATGAAATCAATCATTTTTTAAAGCTTCCTTGGTGATTCTAACAGTTTAGCAGGGAGTGGGAACCAGTGGGTTAAACTGATTTCTTCTGGCCATCCAGAAATAAAATGCTGGGGGAGGATAATGAGGTAAAATGAATTGATGTTGTGAGTGAGATGTAACAAATGCAACTGATAACACACAACTTGCTTTTTATTTATTTTTTACTTTATTTTTTAAAGATTTAATTTATTATTTCCAGAGAGAGGGCAAGGGAGAGAGGCAAAGAGGGAGAGAAACATCAATGTATGGTTGCCTTTTCACCTGTCCCCAGCTATGGACCTGGCTGGAGACCTGGCTTGCAACCTGGTTGTGTTGCCTGGCTGGGAATCAAACCAGTGACCTTTGGGTTTGCAGGCCGGCACCTATCAGCTGAACCACCAGCCAGGGCTCAGTTTGCTTTTTAAATTCATAAATGCAGGACTTTCTAGATGTCTGGCAGAATCATAAGTGTTTGACTCACTTAACCCTTCTGGCAATGCTATGAGGTACGCATTATCTGTCCCCACATACAGATGAGAGAATTAACTTCACTTCTTCCAGCTCTGCTGGTGAGGGGCTGAGCTGGCTTCCGAAGCCATATCCATGCCATAGGTCCTCACAGTGTGATCCCTAGCTTAGCTGCAAGGGTCTTCGCAGGAACCTTATTAGAAATGCAAATTCTCAGGCCTCACCTCCAGATTGTTATTCAGTAAGCCTGGAGTGAGGTCTGTGGATTGACCTTTCCGTTTTCCAAGGTACTGATGCTGCTCTGGTTCTCACGCCTGGAAAACCAGCCCAGCATACACAGAGCCTGTCTAAATGGCCCACTGTGGCGGAGTCTCTGTAATGGTAAGAATGGTGTAAGTGTAAAAGTTCAAGCCTCAATAAACATAACGTATTTTTGTTTCCCCTTTGTTGATTTGGAGGGGTATGAGCTGGCATTGTTTGAGTCGACAGATCAGTGGGTAAATTGCACAGGCTGCCTCCGAGTTCTCAATGAGAGACTGGGAAGGTGAGATAAACAAAAGGCAAGAAAGAGAAGTGATGATGCAGATGAAGAGGATCCTTATTTTGCTGTTCCTTTTACCACAGTCCAGCTATTTCCCCTTTTTTGGTACTTTGTTCCATGTTGTTCTTACTCTGTTACCCTCTGGCTAAAGAATTTAGTGGTTAGAGATGTAATGCAGAAAATTATTTTTATGGGTTTATTTGTAAATGATATTCAGAGGAAATTAAAAGTCACATTTTGAGCTAGTAGTATCAATCTTGTGTCTTGTGTAGCTGTGTTGGGATGAGAGACGTATTATATTAGGAATTCTATAACCATAAGTCATGCTGTAAAGATGATTTATATGTAAGATACATATATATATATGAAAGAGAAATTCTGGTAGGAAAGTAAGACGGAATACCAACTAACGTACATAGGAGGAAAACAAATGATGAGTTCATAGATTATCTTTCTGGTAATATTTCAGCTCCAAAACATTAGTGTTTGTGTAAATCATGACTAGTATTCCAATATATTTTGTCAGAGCTTAGATCTTTCATATGCCCTGTCAGATACAAGTGTGAGTTTCGATCTCTGTAGGAATGTATTTTCAGTACAATTCCGTGTAGTTTGTTATCTTGCAGTTGATAAATGTCACGCTGTATATTTAAACTCAGAAGCAAAAGGGAAGTAGTAAAAATGTTTTGAGTTCCTTCTATAAAAATCGTGTTCTTCTATTATAACTGGTCATCCAGAATTTTTAAAAATAGACCACGCAGTTAGGAAATGTGGATACACTGTGATTCCATGACGGGGCACTGAGTAGGCATGTGTTGTGTGGTGCACTCCCCTCCTGGTGCATGATTCCTTTGTCTGGCACACAGCTGTCTCTCCATCTGTTGTCTTCAGTCTGATGCTCCCCAGGAGGAGCAGGGGAGACACACAGGAAAGCCGGCACCATCCTGAGCTGTCTTACCAACCATGTCGGTCAGCAAATGCAGTCATTTTTGTAGTACTTTCACTTTACAGGCATATAAAAGAATTATTTTCTATTAAAGTATGCTGCATTCAAAAATACTGGCATCAAGCAGGAAAGTGCTAAAACTTCTCTCCACCGGTGGAGTTGATAAGAGTTAGATATATCATCCTGAAATTCCTTTTATCGTCACCACCATGAGAGCTACTTTGTCTTTGAATGTGGGGCGATGGCCCTGCCTCTACTGTTTTATGTCATTTAAATCATTTTGAGACTCAATTTGTGTTCATGTTCACTTTCTTCATTTTGCCATAACTGATTTGTCTGAAACAGACCAAGAAATTATTATTGTTGCTTTAAAAACCTCAGATAATGGTTTATCCGAAATGTAGTTACCATTGATCTTATTTTTGTTATTTTAATTGTTCTGGATATTGGCTTCTAAAAACAGCATAGCAGCTCAAAGCCTGGCGAGTATTTCAATTGTGAGTAAGGGGGTTTATTGGGGTGGTGGCTGATATGAAGGAGTAAGCTCGCAAAGCTCCAGATTGAAACGGGACTTGTGAGAGCCTGCAATACTTCTCATGTTCATCCTCGAGAGGTGAGAAAAGTGCCCACCTCACAGAGCAGTCGTGAGCATGCAGAGCAATGGATGTGCGTGATCAACGCAATAATGAATTCACCAGAAACAGATGCATTGAAAGATTTCTCCTGTGATCTTCCTGAAGCCAAAAGCTTTATCCTTTAAACTGTCCTTGCCATTTTCAAAGTACCTGCATGTTCTGTCCAGATTGCCTCCCTTTCCAGCTGTCCTCTAGGATATGGTCTCGAAGCCCTTAGGCTAAGTGATGTGATTCTTCTGCTCCTGGTCCTTGTACCTGTTTCTCTTCCTGTCTGTAGTCTGCAGCAGCATCTGTCCTTAGCTGACTCCTGACAGCACCGCTGTCATATGGAGCAACTCTCCCTACACTAGTCCTGGATATGCCGCCTGTCAGTGGGCTCTGTAGCTATCACTTTGGAATATGCAATTGACACATGTTAAAACCAGAACAATGGTGACAACATTGTGTGTAGAGCATGATCACAATTATGCAGAATGCGTGTATAAGAAAAAAATTAAGTAAATAGTACATAAGGGTTTGTTTATTGGATTTAGCTAATTCTATTTTCTTGCCTTTTACAAAACTTTCAGAGTGAGATTGAAAGAAAATAACATGAATGATTGCAGAGAAGCCATTTCCCCCCCCAAATCTCATCCTCTCTCCCCATTTCAAAGAGAAAGGCTTTAGGTTTTTCTTATTTTTAAAATTTTTTTACTTCATCAACACAGAGGAAATAATTCTTCTGTGAGCAAATAATCAAGTTTAATGTTAACGGTAATATGTTTATATTCCTAAGTCATGGTATTAGATCTGAAAAAGTCACTTCAGAGCAGTGCTTGAAGTTCACATTTTCCCATTTCCAGAAAGTGTTTCTCCTGGTTAACACTTTCTCACATAATGCTGTAGATCTCCAGTTAACCATAACTTAGCACACCAAATTCTTTACACTTTAGATGCTCTTTGCATATGAAAGCCCCGATCATGCTGCCCAAGCCAGGATCGGACCCTTTACTGTTCTTTTTTCCTAGAATTTCTTTAACCAATGATTCAGCTTTTCTCCCTGTTCTACAGCATCTTTTACTTCCGCAAGGTCTTCTGTCCCAACCTATGACACTTGATTAAAACAGAGCATAATTATCCTCCTCTCACCTGGGGTATCAGAGTGTTGCTCCTTGTCTGTGCCCAGCTGTATTCATGCATTTCAAACAAGCAGCAAGCCATCATTGTTGTGAAATCACATTTGATCTGAGTACAGTCAGGCTGTATGATGCTACTCAAGTCAGAGCTGCTCTTTGGAAAAAAACTGTCCTGGGTTCTTCTCCCAGACTAGCAGCCTAGGGAAGCCCAGGTGGGTCTTCCAATCTCAGGTCAAACTCCTCTACAAAGCCTCAAGGATTCCTTCTCCTCCTCTTCCCAAGTTGTCTCCCCTTGCTGATCATATAAGAGGTTCTTGTTTCTTTACGAGGGGAAGTGTTTTATTCTCAGTTCATCATCTATCCCAAAATGACATGACTTAAGTACATCAGAGCCTGTTGCTTCTTCAAAATATCTCTGGCAATTCCCTCATTTGTCTCCTAGAATTATTTCTGAAAATCTTTTCTCAAAAATTTTAAGATAGTTGACCCAAATAACAACAATAACATCTCCAACAGTAAAAAGAGGAGAGTTATACTCCTAAAGCCTGAAGCAATCGTACTAATTATCTTACAAGAGTTCACCAAAAATGTGACAAGGACAGAACGCTAATTGTAATGTTCACTCTCTGATATGATCAGGCTATAAATACCATCTTCTAGATCCAAGCCGGCACCATGCTTTTTAGCTATATTCTGAAAATAAGTTTGTCACTTTTTATATCCAATATTTATATCCAATCTGGCATGTCTATTCCTATGGACTAAAGAAGAGTTCCTATGAGTCAAAAAGTAGGAAGCTGCATGGGCAGTATTAATCTGTAACTTTCAGTCTGGGCAAGAAGCTTAATTGACACACACTTTTCTTTCTTCCTGATGTTATAGCCATTGTAGTTGGCTGTGATGAATCATTCCACCCCCCGGGGGCAGTTAGCTGGTTCCATGGGGAGTGATTCTTTCTGATTTCATTAGCCCATCACTCCTCCTGAAACTGAGAGTTCGCTACCTGCATGGATTGCCCGAGACCATGCAGAGCCCATCTGTGTGCCGCTGGCAGGAATGCCAGCCTGAAGGCAGTGCCAGCAAAGGTCAGATGATACACGGTGGCTCTCTAAGCCATGCCATGTGCTAAGACACTCAACTAACTCACCCTAAGTGGAAATCACCTTACAGCTTTAGCTTAAATCATTTGACTTTTACAAAAATGATTGCAGGAAAAAACAGAATTGTGATATTTTGCAATGTATTTAGACAATTTGACATCATTTTGGGGGAGACAGGCTACTTTTGGAGGCTGGATAAAAGATGAACGGTGAACACCCTTATTACAGTGTGACTGAGACCCTTCCTGCCTAGCAACCTCTTGTCATTCAAGCGGAGCTGGATGGGAGCATGTCAAGGAGAGTGAAGAAACCTGTGCCAGGGTGTGACAAGAAACCAATAGTAGCTCTGTACGGGTGCCGGGAGCCCTCCTGGTGGAGTCCAAGGACTTGGTGGCAGTGAGTGATGGGGCCAATGTGTTTCTGGGATCCAAGAAGCCTAGAAGATGGGTCATATGTTAGTAATTTCTGCACTCATGGAACTTCGGTGATAAAATCTTAGGAATAAAGGATTCCAAACCATTTAGTTTATAGCCAATGAAACCGAAGCCGAAAGAAATCCCCTTGATATCTCATGGCTCAATACTGACAGCCAGGAATTAGTAAGTCATCTCTGGGTTAGTACCAACCAACCACATTATCTATGGAATGCTGGTCCAGCTCATTTTTCTTGGTGCCCAGAGTTACTACTGCATTTCCACAAAATCCTTAGCATTCATAACTAACGTTTTAGCTTAGGTGTTCTCACATAGGGTGGGGCAAAAGTAGGTTTGCAATTATAAGTGTGTGAAACACAATTTACTCTTATATTGTTTATTAATTATTGTATTATTTTCCATACAAATGGCTTAAACCTTTTGCCCCATCCTGTATATACAAATCATAATAGTTTACATGCAGATAGACTTACCAAAACCATCAGAATTAATTTGCCAAGTTCTTTTATCACCAGATCAGGTTATTTTAAGGAAGCAATTAACAGCATGCCTAGGGTTACTACACTTATTAATAATCCACATTGTGGTCATAACTGACTTTAGGCTATTTCTCTATGGAGAGGAGAAATCAGGCATGTATGAGCTGCAGCATATGATACTTTTCAGCAGTATTTTTGCAAATTACCATCAATTTCCTTTCTGCACATGTAACCTTAAAGTGAAAAATTGTGGCTTTTCATGGAAGTGAAATTTTCTTCCCTAAATTACTCTGGGTAATCACTTTGCTGAAGTGATTCCTTGGCCAAGGACCCATGAAATAGGAGTGCTCCGACACCTTGTATTCCAGGGTGTCATGAGGCGAGGCTGCGGTAATGAGGATCCTGCCAAATTTCCCTCCCTTCCCACACAGAGGGGAGGGTGGAGAAAGATGACCAGAGGACCAGTGCTGGCTTTACACACATCATGCCACTTAATGTCCTATGGCAAGGTGGGAGCATGCAGCTTGCTTTCAAACTGGACACATCTTAGAATGAAGGGCAACACTGTTAAGTACTCAGACAGCAGGTGTAAACGAAGACTAACCCTGGCAACACCAGGATTCCTAGCCATCCCACCTTTGACCCCCAGACAGAGCATCAGACTCTCCCATTGCACAGGTGGGAAAACTGAGATGTAGAAAGGAGGCCTAATTTGCCCAAGGTCATATTTCAAAAGCAGAACCTGCAGGATTACAACACTGGCCTGGCTGACCCCAGAGCAGATGCTCTTTCCTTGCTCTCTGTCCACCCCCAAGAGCCATGCTACTCGCACATTTCCGTCTTTATTCCCGGCTTCTATCAGAGTCTTCACTCTGTTTCTCTAACTGAAGGGATCACCTTCCCCCAGTTGAGGTTCATTCCTTATAGTCTTGACTCATCACCCACGTTGCTTCCTCAATGAGGAACCTCCTCTGGGGCCTTTGCTGCCCCATTTGTTTACATGGAGAAGCCTCTGTTCTTGCTCCTGAATATCCTTCACCTCCTCCAGGTCCTCACTACCTCTTGCCTAGATAATTTTAGGGACTCCTCTCAAATAACTTGGCCATGTTTTGTTTTTTGTTTTTTGTTTTTCTTACATTGCTACCAAGGACTCTTCCTGAAAAACAAACCTGATCATAGCACAGCTTGGACTGATCCTACCGTGTGCCCCACTATCTGTAGATAACATTGCCTTCCCAGAATAATATGCAGTCTATTATGCAGCGGCAGGAAGTGGCTGTCCTGGGGACACACCGTGCCACACTGCACTGCTGGTTGCATAAGCCGCCACTTGCCTGAATCTGGTGTGTATGCCGCTCCCTGTAGCCCTGCGTCCAAGCGTGTGGATGAGACAGCCTGGAGGAAGAGACTCCTTTTTCTAATTTGCACAAAAATTTCTCCTCTTGCCAAGCCTTGTGCCCACAGGGCTTCATCCATCTGAGGATCAGCTTCTTTTAAAACTGTGCCCAGCTGCTGGGTTTGGACCAGCTGTGGCCCTGGCCAGTTCCTCTGACAGACTGTAAATCTCAAGGGTGGGAACTGGGTCTTTATAGTGCTTCCCTAATGTGAACTCAAATGCGAATCACCTGCGATCTTGTTAAAATGCAGGTTCTCATTCGGGCTCAAATCTAGCAGTGCGCTCAGCCTGGAGCTGAGGCTTTTACCTCACGTGGGCTGGGTTGGCAACTGGAAGGAGACATACAGCCGTATTCCATAAACACTGAGACCCAAGGATCCATTTTTCTAATGCAGTTAGAGAAAAGATACCAAGTAAGATAAAATGATAGCGGAGAATCGTGAATTTTTCATCCTTAGGTAAACATGTTTCGCAATTCGGGGCCAGGCTGTGAATCCATTAGAAGAGTTAGTTCCCTGAGTTCCCCTCGGCTTCCCTGTAGCCCTAATCATGACGCTTAGCCCTCACAGAGCCTAGTCATATACAGGCCCACGGGGCAATTTTGTGTTAAATAACTACTTCAAAAGGGCTGTGTGCTGTGAGGGTTATGCAATTTCTGAGCAATTGAGGTCAGTAATTGCATTGAATAGACCTGAACCAGTCTTTTCAGTCTTTATTTGTTTTCCCCTAACAAATCACCAAAAGGGCATGCTTTGTCATTGGTGATGGACAAGCAATAAGGGAAAACATTTGTTTTCATTCCAAGTTGCCTATCTCATTTTGGAAATGAAGCAAGTGAGGCTGAGAGGGATGAGGCTGGTGTAATGAAGGTGGTGTGGGACTGAAGGCAGGAGCCTGGCCTGGCGGCTGGCGGTGGACCCACCTGGGAGCGTCTCTGGGCCTCCCCCACTGTCCTCCCCGACATCCATCACCCTAGCACGTGTTTATCAAGTGCTTATCTGCATGCAGATCCTGACCTCGAGGAATGTGCCTGAGTACCTGATCTGGTGACCACAAGACCCTTTCTTAGTCATCAAGTGACATCTGTGGCTTGCCAAAGTAGACATGAATACATGAATGAATAAGTAAAGGAATGAATGTCCTCGGGTGAGGATTAAAAAAAAAAGATTTAGGCGAAGCAAAAGATGCCTCTAATCTAAGCAGAACTCTTGTGTTGCTTGCTGTTCACGCCTTAGTGATGAATGATTTCACACTTAGACTTGTTTCTGAAGCCTTACTGGCAAGAAAAAGAAAGTATACATTTTTTGTTCTGGGAGAGCCTGGGGCAGGAAGCGCAAAGGCTGGCCTCCACATTCCGGCAGCACAGTCTGGAAGGAAGTCTGTATGTCCGTTTCCAAAGAGAGGCGTTCAGACGCTTCCATGATTGTGGATACACAGCAGCTAGTGTTTGCTGTGAGGTTGAGGCTTGCTCCCCAAACTGCGCAGTTTTCTGCGAACCTGATCGGTATTCTGGCCTACCTGAATATTTTGCAATCAAAGAAAAAGAGATTATTAAATGGCCCCATCAGGGCATTTCTCTTGTGCATTTGCTCCAGAGAGGTGATATTGACTAGCCACATGGCAATTTTTCTGTGGTATGAGATGCTATTTTGCCTTTAGATGTCATGTACTCAAACAAATATTCTGGAATCCATCCTTCTGGTCTTTTCTTGAATTGGTAGGTGTGACCCCCTTCTCCAGAAAATGCAGGGGAAAAAAAAAGTTAGTTAACTGCCCAGAAGCGAAGAGAGCCATAAACTAAAAATGTTTCCAACAAATATTTATAAAATAAAAAGATTCATTTTAAAGACTTGCCAGTGTGTTAGAAATAAAACTACAGTAATTTGAAAGCATATCTACTGAGTCCCAAATAGGGAAGCTCTTTCAGAAAAAGAGTAGGTTTTAAACTCACTGTTTTCAATGTAAGGAATATGGTGGTTTTTCAAAGTCTCTGAGGATGCCCAGCCACTGCCCTTTCTCTCAGGTTCTCATGCCATTCAACATACAAACACACACACACCCACACAATCGGTGACATAAAATAGCTTGTAACACAGTGGGTACAAAACTAATATAAACAAATTAAGAGAAACAGTTCTTAGAGCAATGGGGGAAAGCACAGAATGGATTCAATCATATAAGATTCCGAAAAGTCAGATGACAAAGCCAAGGACAGAATTTTCTGGGTGGTCCGTAAGTAAAGTCAACAGGCATGTTGCCTTGGTGGCCGAGCAGTGGCTGGGAGGGCTGAAACCACCGGCTAAGCCGACCATGGGCTGGAGGTTCAACTTGGGTCTCCTGTCTTCTTCCTTTGTTCTCTGCCCCAACATCCCTCCATGGAAACACCCCACCGAGAAGGAACCAGCAGTCCAGCAGTAGTGACCTTCATGGCCACATCTATGGACCAGGGGAAACTGCACTTGTGTCTTGCAGGCATATCAGTGCTTCAGTTTGCTAGAAAGGTCTTTCTGTAAGGATACCAAAAACATGTACATTGAGCTTTTATTGTTCAGAGATGCAGCTCTTTCCATTTGGTTCTAAGTGGCCCTGTCCTTATTCTTAAAGCATCTCTCATGTTTTGCTATCAATGTCAATAAAAACTCTAGCTGGGAAAATGCTTGTTAAAAAAAAAAGAAGAAGAAATGTTTTGGATGTCAGCCATGCTGCATTTTTCTGCTTTTTCACTTCTCTAGAGAACAAGAGAACAGAAGGGTTAGAAATAAAATATGGAGCTATTGGTGAAGGGATTAAACACAAAATTTTTTTAAATCTCATAGACACAGATAACAGTATAGTGATTACCACAGGGAAAAGCTGGTGGAGGAGGCAGGAAAGGTAAAGGAGGGATGAATGGAGATACGGAAGGACACTTGACTTGGGGTGGTAAATACATAGTGAAATAGATGATGTACTGTAGAGTTGTTTCCCTGAAACCTATATAATTTTATTCACAAATGTCACCCCAATAAATTCAATTGAAAAAACAAAAAATAATTCAGAGATAGCAATGAACTCAAAGGAAGTGTCTAATTTGAGGTAAGAGTAATAGTGTCAGAATTGAGCTTTGTGATCCCCATTTCGTTCTCACACCTGTCCCTGGCCATGGTGGCCATGGATCTCTTGATTCAATGGTGGCCAACACAAAAGAGAAAAGTGGTCCCAGAGAGCTGCTCTTGGAAGCATGTGCTACTCTCCAGTGTTTACCTGGAGAGAGAGCCTGAATTTTATAATTTTTTAATCTGCCTCTCATAATCGTGCAAACTTGTTCCAGGAATGGCATCCCTTCTGCTTTGTAGCTACTGAAATGGGCAAAGTTAATCCAAGTCTTTAAGCTGAACTATAACCTCCAGGCTCTCAAGATGCCTCCCTCCTACACTTTTTTGATATACTTGATAGGAGTCATTATCCTAATACCTGGGTTTTAGCTTTTGCACGCCTTTTATTTACCTGTTTTCTCACTGTTCTTTAACAAATGCCATTCTAATTAATAATCACATTCTGAGGTTGCGTGAGAACTAATTTCATGTCTGTCCCTAGTATAGTTTTGTTTTGTTTTGTTTTTAAATCAATATAGAGTCCCTAACACGTGTGCACATTGATTTCCTGTTGCCTGGGCTCTGCTGGGCTCATTAGCCTTACCTGAGATGGAAAGACCAGTGATTATTAGTTATATAGATTTAGTGAAAAACATGGGGTCTAAGGCCATAACATGTAATCCTTCTGCTTCCAAAATCTTATGCAAAATGTTGGACTGTGATTATAGTCATGAAGTTACCAACTCTAAATCAGTGGGGACATAATTATGCTTGTGGTATTAAGCAGAACTTCCTCATGAGAATGCTGTCCATCTGTCTTTTTCTCCTGTAGTGATAGGATTAGCTTGTGATTTTGATGGAGGAGAATGAGAATATGAAAGAGAGAGAGAGAGAGAGAGAGCGCGTGAGAGAGAGAGACCCTGCTCTGTCTCAAAGCTGAGGAGCATGTTCTTTTACAAATTTATGATTTTATGTTTTTGCTCTGGTAAGCCAGAATGCAAGTGGTCAGATCATTCACATTTCATTTCTTGGCCTTTTTTTTTTTGTTGTTCTATAATTTTAAAGCACCATGACCATATATTAGGTCATACAAACCAGAGCACTTTTAGGTAAAAAGGGCACTTTTATAATTACCTAGGAATGAAAAGTACCATCAGAACTATGGGTCACCTTGTCATTATTGCCTTTGTTCCTTTAGCTCTTACTTCCCCCACGGCTGCCTCTGTCCAACTTCAGCAGATGCAGAAAGGGCCTTGCTGTGCCTGCAGCTCATGGCCTGTGTGGCTCTGCTAACGCTTTCTGCTTGTTGCCCTCCAAAGCATCTTTCAAAGACAGGAAGATACTGTCCTCTCCCAGCAAAGGCTGTGTCTATTTTTCTCTGAAGCACAATCAGACAGTAGCAGGGAATCTAATCTGAGTCAAGCCGCAGCTTTGTTTTCCCAGGAGATATTATCAAACACGCTGCTCTGAAGAAAAATGCTGTCGTGTCTGAGTCATGTGACTCATGCCCCGTTTTTCTCTTGAGCTAATCAGCCAGGACTTGGCCTTTTTCTAAATTTCAACCTGTGGGAATTATGTCCATAATACTAATATTTCCTAAGTAGGCCTCTATAGTTTGCCCTACATGGCACCGCCTCCCCACATTGTCTCTAATCATGAAAAACAACCCACTTGCAAGCTCAGTGTCTTGTCCCCATGCAAAATCGGAAGAGCAGAGAGACTAGGAAACTTGCCTACTCAATAAACTGTAGGTTCTGGGTTTCATCCTAGGTCTGTCGACTTGAAGCCATGTTCTTTCTACTAAGCACTGATGCCTTTAATTAATAACAACCATCAGCTCCAGAAATGACCATCAGTTGTTATCTGATCATCATTTTTTATAAACCTATGAATAAAAGTATTTTCATGTTACTTATGACTATTGTTAAGCTATAAATTAGGAACCCTGAACAGTCACGAAGTTCTCAAGTATTCAAATATGTGTAAATAAGCGAGAACTTGCCAATGCTGGACTTGTCAACACAGTAGCAGCTATTTAAGGGTTAACCTGTTTCTTGTGCTTTTTCTTTGGGAAGTTGAACTAACAAGGTTTTGTTCTATTCTAAAGATTATTTCAGAGCGTAGGATGCTTTATTATGATTATACACCATTAGTGTTCTCAATTCTATAAATACACGCTTTGAAATAAAGCAGTGAGGTATAATTTCAGCACCTTATCAACCAAGAAAGGAAGTATGTGCCTAAATTGTTAGCACCACACTGACAATTTGCAACGTTAAATGGTTCACAAAGTTTGAAAGATATATATCCCAACTTTTATGAAGAACATAATACAAAAAGTAATGTTTTTAGCTTGTTCCAAGAAAATGTTTCAGTTCTAACAATGAACATGTACTGAGGAATGAAAATAGCAAAATGCCACAAAGAGGGAAAAAGTCTCTCAAAAATTCTGCTCTCAGAGGTGAGCAAAATTAAAAAGATAATTCTTGATTTCTCGTTAAAGCAAGGCCATGGGCCTGTGGGTGTTGATGAAATGGTAAGATCTTGTTATTCTTTTTCAGCACTTCTGCCTAGAGAATGCTTGGCCAAGGTCATGGCCCTTCTAGTTGTTGACACTTTAGGGAAATGTCCACAGGCACAGCTCAGCAGGGGTGTACACAGAAAATCCCCTGTGCCTGGCTCCCTCACAATAATCCATGCCAGTTATGTGGATGGTCCCCAGCATTATGTCCTCCACTATTTAGTATGCCTGAAATATACCATTTGTCAAAGATATCATCTGTTTACCTCAGATCTTCCCTTGACTGAAGGGCCCCTGGGAGATTGGTGGGGTTGATGTATGGCCAACCTGAAATGTGAGCGCATTCAAAAGGGTCTGTTAAACAAGGACTTCCAAGCTCGCTCCTCATTGTGTTGCTGCTGCACATGGTTAAGGGTCTCCAACATTTAGATAAACAATGGAATCCTTGGCGTTGTCAGAAATCCTCCCTGTTTACAGGGCACAGAATAATTTATTTTATGCAAGAACATTATCTTGTTTATCTTCCTACATTGCAGAATAGATTGATAATCTCTCTTTTTGGGGTCCTACACATGCTATTTGTAAAACTAATCAAATGATTAAGGCTTTGTCCTTCTTTATAAAAGCAATGATTAAATACACATGGCAGTTTAGAACAATTAATATTAAAATTACTAATTAAATTTTGTCATAAAGGCATACTGTAATGGAAAGAATAATGTACGCCCTGTTGGAGCTCTCCCTCCTGACTGCCCACAAGGAAACTGCAGACACTAAGCCTCCTGCCCCTTGTGGGTGAGTGTGGGCAACACCATGTCACCTGAGCTCAGAGTGACCATGAGACCCAGTGAAATAAAGCATGCAAAAGTCCTGTTGAAGCCATGAAGTGCTGTACACCTATAACCCGATAATACTAAAAACATTGCAGTTAACACATTTTTCCTCTGAACCTTGAGTAAAGCAAAACTGGTCACAATGATCAGAAAACTGACTTTCATAAATTTCTACACTTAGATTATAAGAAGCTAGAAACAGAAGAATTAATAGTCTTAACTATAATCTAAATTTTGTAAAATGTTCATTCTAGTTGGATACATTTATCCTGCTCTATCTTGTATACACTGTCTTCAAAACTGAATCCCAAATTTCTATTGAGGGATGGGTGCAGATATCAGCAATCCAAGGTGCTACCCCAGGAATCAATGCCATGTCCTTGCTACCTCTCCTCTGTGTCACATACTCCCACATGAGTGTGTGCATGTGTGGGGGTGATATATGTAAACTACATATGTACCTTCCATGGAACTAACAAAGTAGTCAACACAGTAGATATTGTTTACAGTGGACTTATGTCCACAATGTGAAATTAAACATGAAGAGGAATTATTATGATAATGATAAGCAATACATTATCCTGGCTATTTACACCAAGGAGAGTCAGTAGAAAATTAAAGCAAAACAAAAACAAACAAAAGCTTTGTTAGTAAAAATTCTCATCATTCTAGAATAACAGTTGGCAACTTGGATTCCTAAAATATTAGTAAAGGGTTTCCAAAGTATATGATTGTATTACCACTATGCTGTGTATACCTGAAACGAATACAAAATAATATTGAATGTAAATTGTAATTGAAAACCAAAATTTAAAATATAATATTCATAGCTAATAAGCATTTCTTTAGAAAAAGAATAAATAACTTGATGAAGGAGCAATGATATTACTTATCAAAGTTATAAAACCCTGGATAACCCTGCTTCAAAGTAAATTAAACATGTAACATATACTATATGCTCTTTTAGAAAGAGAATGGGCTTAGGGCAGAGAGAATTGACTTGGTTAATACAGACAGCCCCGTGGTTTTTTCAACTGGGGCAGTGTTTCCTCCCACCCAAGATGACTGATATTTTTCAATGTCTGGAGACATTTATAATTATCACAGCTTGGGGTACATCCAGTTAGCAGAAGCCAGGATGGTGCCAAATTTTCTACGTCTTAACTATATTCAGGTTCTCTCTGTCTCTCTCTGTCTCTCTCTGTCTCTCTCTCTCTCTCTCTGTCTCTCTCTCTCTCAATTTTCTAGCCCCAAATGTCAGTATCACCAAGGTTTAAAAACCCTAAGATTGCCTTATAAAGGCCCCAGAATCATATTTCTGTTGTGTTTCCCCAAAGGCATCATAAAAGTTAGTTAATACTTTCGAAACCCTGTGCTAGGGTATAATCCACTCGGAAAATCTTTATTGGCAACTACTATGGGAGTATAAGACATGGCCTTCCTTGACTCTTTCTGTAATATAATTGGACATGCTGGAGAGATCTGTTATTAGCCTTGGGTCCTGGGATTTTTATGTAAAAGACTATGTAGTCATTTACCAGTTTACCAAAAGTTCCTCTTGGTAGATATAAGAAGGGTTCATAGTCTCAGTGCTGACAAAGGCAGAGTTAGACAGTTTTAATAGTTTTGCTTTCATTAAACTCTCAGTCATCTGCGAAACAATTGTGAAGGTTACTTGTAATATTTTTTTTCTTCTCCCAGTCAGTCTTGGAATTGACCCCTTGTGCTAGTGATACATAGATACACGTGACTATCAGGTGGCCTTGGGTGCTATCTGGGGCACATAAGTTACACTTTTAACTTGGAATTAATGAATATTATGATTTTTACTACACCTGAAAAAGTAGGTTTCAGAAGCAGTTAAGCATGGAGATAAGTTTCTAAGATAAAAAGGACAGTGAGAGGGGAGTAAAAAGAGGATGGATGTAATACAACAACAATAAAATTGAATTAAAAAAAAAAGGACAGTGAGCAGGTCTCAGAACAAGCTGCCAACCGAGGTGAGAAAGGGAGCAAGAAAGGCAATGGGGAAAGCTTGAATTTGCCCCCAAACTATCCCCGCTTTATCCTGATGACCTACTTTCCCCTCATGCTTAATTCTAACTCTTGATTTTAGTTATCTTATAAAAACAGATTATTATGATGAACTATTAAGTATTAACATTTGAGCTAAATGCTATTTACTTAATGTTTTGTAATATTGACATTTTTCCCACTAATCCTTTAAACAGCCTCGTGTGATATGTTCCTTTTTTTATTGAAGGGGATAGTAAGGTTGAAGGAAGCTATTGCTGCTCTCCTGGCCTCACAGTTGCTAAGAGGCAGGTCTGGACCCAAATCCAGATTTTTCTGAGTCTTACATGGATATGGCCCCAGTCCCCAAGCTATGACTGTTCTGGTGTACGTGGTGATTTATTTTGATGTTTAAACAATCTTTTCCTTGTATTGTTTCCATTAGGGAAGTTGTAAGTTTTATGATAACTTTAGAAGGGGAACCTTAGAAATCAAAATATAATATGTTACATATTCTGATAAGATACACACAAGTTTGGGATCATTACTTTGACAATGGCAGGTAAGGGTAGACCTGGAGCATTGTTCTGAATCCTGCTGACATTCACTCATTGTAATCTATAATTATGAGCTAATGCGACATCTATTTACATACATTGAAAACACTGACTCTCTTTACTCAGCTTTCACCTGCTGAGAATAGAAACATAACTGAGTTTTAAAATGCTATGCCTAAAAGTTACTGAATCATCTTGAAATTACTAATTACTATTGATAATATTACTTTTATTTAATGTTATGAGACTTAAGGTTTTAACCAAAAAAAAAAAAAAAAATGGGATTTTTATTTTTTTGCTTGCAGCATTTATCTATACACAGTGGCATATTTCAGTGTTTTTAATGGTAAGGAGAACAGCATAGTTTTTTTCTTAAAGCAAAATGAATAATCTTCTCTGGTTTTATTTACTTAAGTGGTCTTTCACATTTTGTGTTTTTTCCCCTAATTACTATGTGGCATGTGGCTAAATAGTCACACGCTACAAAAGGGTAAACAATTAAACATGTTTCTCTCTAATACTGACTCTAAAGTCCATTTCCCACGGTCACCCATTTATAAATCTTTTTCTCTTTTCTTTTTTTAAGATTTTCATTTATTATCTTTAGCAAGAGGGGAAGGGAGAGAGGGAGAGAAACATCAATGTATGGTTGCCTTTCACCTGCCTCCAGCTATGGACCTGGCTGGAGACCTGGCTTGCAACCTCACTATGTGCCCTGGCTGAGGAATCAAACCAGTGACTTTTGGGTTTGCAGGCTGGGGCCTTATCCCCTGTGCCACCAGCCAGGGCCCATTTATAAATCTTACCTTTCCAGAATATTCTATGCAGATAGATATACATAACTATAAACATGCACACGTACAGTATATATTATATAAGTGTATGTATGTGTATGTGTATATGTGTGTGTGTGTGTGTGTACATACATATACATATCTATATATATATATGCACACCCATGTATATTAGTGGTCTTCTCTCGTGGCTATACAAGCTAATATATTATATAAATACTCTTTAATACTGAGGTTTCTTTTTATTTAATAATATCTCTTAAAATATTGCATTGTAACAAATACAGATATACTTCATTCCTTTGAAGAACTGCAAAGTGAATTGCTGAATAGATGTTGAGATTTGTCCTTGGAAACAAAGCTTGAGAAGCATTTTAACTGTCAAAAATAAACTTTTAATTCCCTTTTCACATATTTTCATTTGTTTAATTTAGCTCTGGAGCCCATGCCAGTCATGTTATTTCACAAATTTTCACACTTTCAAATTCAATATTATTTGTTTGGTTGCCATCATTTTTCTCTGCTTCCTCGTATCACCATGAGTTGATTTCCCTGTGTGGTAAAACTGCCACTGAAATACTATTCAGAAAGCTCTCTGGCTTTGCAAGTAGTGTTGAACTGATTATTCATTTTTCTGGAAATAAGCTAGTGTTTCTCAAGAGGGGCCATGTCTTGATTATTATATATTTCCTAATAAAGGTAAGAAAGAAGATTATGTTGCTACTCTCATTAATCTTCAGACTTAGAAGAAATCAGACAAACTCTTTTGTTATTTTGTGTATATAGTTTAGAGACCGTACCTTACCAGGAGACCAAAGTTAAGAATGCTATTTTTTGTTCTTTCGAACATTCATTCATTTAGAGATTTTTACCATATCACCCTTTTTAAGATTTACAATTTACCTTAGTGTACTTACTGTCAACTATTCAATTAATTAAATTAAATACCCACCATGTGCTAAGTAGTGTTCTGGGGAACCAGGGGTACAGCAGTGAACAAAATGAGCCAGTGGTGGAAACAGAGGGACAAATTATATCATGTGTTCAAAAAGTGTCATGAAGGAAAAACAAAACAAAGGTAAGCAGATAAAGATAAAGAGAAAGGGTGTATTTCAGATAGGGTGCTCAGATTAGGAGACAGACAGGAGACAATGGTGGCTTATACTGGGGTAATAATGGTGAAGATGTGAGAAGTTCAGTTTTCCAAATACGTGTTGAAAGCCCTGTGTTTCCTAAGCATTGCGCCATGCGTTCAGGGTTCTCTAAGAAAAAGTCCCACATTGCTCTATGTGAGAAATCGATATCAAGAGATTTCGTAAACATAATGTTTTGGTATCTTGGTGGCTGATGATCATTGGTCCTGGCACCCCTCCCAAAAAAATTTCCGCACCCCTGCCTTCAATGAAGCCAATAAAAAAGACGAGCAAGTAGTGGGTGAAAAACAAAGTACTAGAACATGACATGGTATAATCAAGGTGTGCATTGGATACTGTGGGAATTGGAAGATAGCCAGCCAGGTAGGAGGTCAGAGGAAGGCTCTGCTGAGAAGGTAAGGCTTGATTTGAGTCTTTAGGGCTGAAAAGTAAGCCAGGAAGAGAAGGGATTGGGGAGGGAGTGATGCTCAAGGTGGAGAAATGGGGGTAGATTCAAGCAGAAAACATTAACTCAATCCAAGGAGGCATCCATGTATTTGGGAAACTGTAAACAGTTTGGCACAACTAGAGTGCACCGCGCATGTGATGGCTGCAAGGAAGTCCTAGGGACAGGCCTGGATCCCCACGCCGAGGAGCTGTGAGCCCTGGGAGCTGTGAAGCAGGAACATGTGAATGAGTTTGAGCTCTGGCAGCTGCACGGCAGATGGGGTTGAGAAAGATGAGATTGGATCATTTCACAAGCTACCGAAATAGTCCAGGCAAGAGCTGATGAGACCCAGACCTAAGCCCTGGCAGGCATGATGGCAAGAAAGTAACAGTTGGAGATTTATCTAGAAATTAAACAGAAAGAGCTTAGTTCACTCCTGAGTCACGCTGGCCCTCCAGAGGAGTAACCTGTGCCCTAAATTCTGGGGCTCTACAGCACCTCTGAAGAAAAGTGGCAAGTTACCAAGTAGAAGCAGCGAAGTTCTTTACTGCAAGTTTGTACGAGGTGCGATGACAGCCACTGCGGAGAGGAGCCGGTTCTATCTGGGGAGCTGTGGTCTCAGTCCTGCGTGAGCTGTAAGTGTGGCACAGAAAGGACTCAGGCAACAGGTCCCAGAGGCCTCATAAAGGGTATGGACTTTGTAGTTGGCAGATTTTAGACCAAATAGGCCTTTTAAAAAGTTTTCTGTAAAAATTCTGTGGAACACATTTTGGAGATGGAACAAGAACAGTAGAAAGGCCAGTTTAGTAACGGAGGTGAGGTAGGAATTCTTGGTCATAGTGGGCATGGAAGGGAGCACACAAGGCAGATGTTACAAGCTAGAACCAATAGCAATCATCATGAAGTAGCGGGGTGAGGAGAACAAGAGTTGAGGATGGCTCCCAGATTCTGGAAGGGCCCACTGAGAGAACAGGGCAGGAACAGCACCCCAGGGACCACCTTCATGGGAAGTATAATGTGTTAGCTTCGCGTTCTGTTGAGTTTTAGGAACCTCTGGGAACACGAAGTGGGGAAGGCCAGTTGGTGGCTGAATATGTGGGACCACACGTCAGCAGTGCTGTCCGGCAACAGATGCAGAAAAGGTCTGAGAATGATGGTGTAGAGTTGGCATTTGTATCCATGGAGAGGCACCAGAATGTTCAGGGAGAGTCCTGATTGAACCCACCTTCATGGCTCTTGTTCTATTTTTTTTTTTTTTTTAACACTCCAATCTGGGTCCCATTTAGGGACATTGAACAAGCAGTTTTGTTTTCTCTCTCTCTCTCTCTCTCTTTTTTTCTGCAGAAAATGTTTTGTTTAATAGCTCCTCTCTCACAGAGGACACCTCTGACAACCCTGTATTAGATGCCTCCATTCACATCCCTGTCATCTCTGCCACATCCCCCATATTTTAGTATCTTCATAGCCTATACCCCGATAGTCTTGGATGGTACTTACTTAATATCCCATTGTCTCTCCTACTTCCCACCATCCTGAAGTGCCATGAAGTAGGATCCTCACTATTAACTTTGCCACTGTTCTTCCAGCCCCAGCTCTGTGCCTGAGATGCACTAGGGACTTAAGAAACTTAAACTATAAAAGAAGGTCACATTCCTAACACCAGATGTGATTTTATTTATATATATGGGTTATGTCATTGTCAGCTTTATTCTTATTTTCAACTATATGTGGATTTGCAGAAACACTATGACAGTTTTTTTTTTTATGTTACTATATATTTTTGTGCTAACAGCATATATTACTATAGTACCTAACTTCAAATATTTGTTTAGATGTCATTATCTAAGTGGAGATTTGAACTATCCTGAGATTTTACTCAGAATCTGTTTATCTGCAACTTTGAGCCACTAATTTCTTTTTAAAGATTATATTTATTTGTAGAGAGAGGGGTAGGGAAGGAGAAAGATAGGGAGGGAAACATCACTATGACAAACATCAATGGGTTACTTCTTGGACACACGCCTTAACCTGGGAACTGAACCTGCAACTCAGGCAGATGCCCTGGCTGGGAATCAAACCAACAACCTTTCACTTTATGGAAGAACATCCAACCAACTGAGCCATACCAGTCTGGGTAGGCCATTCAATTTTTGACAGTTCTTTTCCAAAAGAGATTAAATGTTATTTGGAACATGTTTGGTTTTAAAATTTTTTTATATAATTTTATATGTCTAAAATATCTATAACATGTATTTAAAATATAAAGCTTAATAATGACAGAAACATTTTCAAACTCACCATCCAACTCAACAGCCAGATTGTCATCAATAAATGGATCTACAGTCTACAGTATGTAGTTTTCCTCTGTCCTAACTCTGCTGTGTCAGCATACTATCCACTATATTGGGTTAGAGGTAATCATTTTTCTGTGTAAAGATAATTCTATCATGTGAGTATGTATGCCTAAAAACTATATTAATTCATTAATCAACCAATTAGTTAATTAATGAATTGATAGGTTATTGAACTTTATAGAAATGGTCTCACACTGTATAGACCCTTCTGGCAGTTGCTTTCATCATTCAACATTACTTTTCTAGGAATCACTTATGTTATTTTGCATTGTTATGGTTAATTTATTTTTACGATTGCATTATATTCCACCGTGTGAATATACCACAGTCTTCTTTTAATGGACATTTTTCCTTTTTATTTTTAGGTTTATTTCAGTTTGGGTTTTAAGATTTATGTTGTTGTTTTGCTATTATAAACAATACTGAGGTGAATATTCTTGACAGCTTCTTAGTACAAGAATTCGCTAGAGTAATGCTTCTCAAACTGTCTTTGTTAAGTGATCCATTTCATTTTTCTTTTTTATTTGCTTCATCATTAATACTTCAAAGGTTAAAAATATCATTTGGTAAAAAGACAGTAAAGACTATAAAACTTAATTTCTAAAAAAAATAATTCTAGCCTGATTTTAACTTAACTTGGAACAATTGTGAAATTATTGTCCAATTGTTATTAGGGTTTCATTTCCATGCCCAGTTTTGTTGCAGACAGTAATAAAGAGTTTGAGGACCACTCTTGGACAAGCACTGTCCTAGGGTATAATCTCAGGTATGGACTTGCCACAGGCTCTATTTTGCCAAGTGATGCCACCTTGTTTCTCAGTGACGGTCTCAGCTGACACTCCCAGCATCACACATACAGGTCTCTCCAGAGTCCAAATCACCACTGACACGTACTTTCTGACATTTTACCATTTGCCAGTTGGACCAATATAAATGGTTGCTCAATAAGGTTTAACTGCACTTCCCTGAATCCTTATAAGCTTAGGCACCTTTGTATCATGTATCAGCCATTCCTGTTCCTCTTGTGTGAAATCCCTGCATCGTTTGCCTATTTTGTTTTGATTTGGTTATATTTCTGTGGCTACGGTCTGCTAAACCTATGTCAACAGTGTGTGTTGCAGTTTGTGACTTGCCTTTTCACCTTTAAGGCAAGTTTCATTGCATCAGAATATATTCATCTCTATGGTTCCCCCCAAATCCTCACTTTTTGTGCAAAATCACAAGATATAGATGAAATTATAGCTATGTCTAGGCAAACAGATGGAAATTTTGAATATATTTAAAGAATATTCAAGTAAACTAAACAATATTTACATATTGACCTATAAAATCTTAACTTATACATGAAGAGAAAGATATAATGAAATTGTGACTATTCTATTTTAATTTTCTATTTTTAAGATATATGTATATGAGTATATATGTAGTATTCTTTTTTCTTATTTACATAATTAAATATCAGGGAAATGGATAATCCCATTGATTTAGACACACCACAAATAAGTAAAGACTGGCTAATGTATTATATAAGCAGAAAACCCAGTATTGGCATTCCCATGGAGACCTCAAGTCTTCAAGTTTGCAAGATATGTATTTGAAGGAAAATTTGAGAGAAAGCTATAGGATTAGTAATAAAGCAGGTTTTTTCCTCTTTATCTGTGATGAAACTCTTCCTTTCCAGTTGACAAATTGGGTTTTTTTCCTTCAAAAAAGTTTATACTTCCCCCTTCAAAGATAAGAATTTAGAGAAGGAAAAAAAAAATCAATAGAAAATATGAGCTATGGTCTCTGAAAGACAGTGATATAACAGTAATAGAGTTAAAATTGTTTATCAGAAAATCTTCTCTAAGCTGTTCTTTTGAAGAGTCCAGCTAATCACCTGAGCACAGGTTTGTTCTTCTCCTGGGAGAGAGAGTGACTCAATTTTGCTGGCTGTGATAAAGCACCAACCACAACTAGCAGGTACATTTCGAACAGCTGTTTCATTTGCATATTTTGCTAGAGAGAATTAGATTTGCAAAGCTACATATTTTGTAAAGGTATGTTTGCTTCCTTGATATCTCTTCTTCTCACAAAATACAATAAATGTTTATGTTTAGTGGCATCTTAATGCCTGATCTATATTAATGGAAATCAGCTTTGAGATTTTAAAGTAATCCATAATAACATGAATTTTGAAGCAAAATCAAAATGAACAACTGAAATTACCTGGGGCCACCTGTAAAAATGTTGGCAGGGTAGTTGAAAAGATTAGTAAAATTTGGTCAATATTCAGTGGTACAAGCTACCACTGTATACAGAGCTTTGAATTATCTGCTGTAAACATACACTTTAACCCATAAAAGTTTAACTTGTACATGAGGAGAAAAGTAAAATGGTGACTGTTTATTATATTTTGAACTTTCTATTTCTTTAACGGAACTAAAGTACTCCTGAATAAAAGATTTAGTTGTTATGCACAGAGTATTTTCACAGGGTTTATTTTCAAAGACAAAAATGTGTTTGTACTTAAAAAGCCACTTTTATTTAAAAAGATGTATTATTTTGGTGCTCCTAGCGTATGCCTAAAGCAAGTGTGAAATTGCCTTGGTTGGCATTTAACTTGTGCATAAATGGTAGAGAGCTTTATGATTAATCACCAGAGTCTGTTCCCTGGGTTTTTCTCCTGCAGAATGTATACTTTATAATAAGATGATTCAAACGTATTTTCTCTGAATTAAAGAGTGTTTCAGCGTCCAAAGCCTAATAAGCCTCCAAAAGCCGAGCTTGCCTTCAAAATTCTTAGGGCTTTCTTATCTTTTATTGACTCCAAGCGACCCTCTGTGTTCAAAATTGTTACCTACCTTCATTCTTTCTGCAATTTCTTTTATACAACCCTTTACCCAGTCTCTACTCTTAAGAGAAAACAGAGGGGGGACAATCATTGTTCTCAATTTAACGTCTCCTACTGTATAAAAATTACAGACATTTGGGCTGAAAGGGAAATTAGAGTCCAGGTGTTCTGTAGAGCCTGCCTACATGTGTCCAAGGAAGACATTGTGTCCTGTGGTCCTACAGCTTTTGAACATGGCCAAAACCTGTCTCCCTCCCCCTCTCCCCTGTTCTCAGTTCTCTGGAACCTTATAGAAAAAGTTAATTTTTCTTTTATATAACAGCTCTCTGGATATGTAATGGTTGCCATGACCCTCCAAGTTTTCTCATATCCCCATAGTCTCAAACCACCAACCTTTCATGTAACAGTATTTCTGCTTAGATTTGAATTCTTTCACCATTCAGGCCCATTTCCCCAAAGCACTCTTATGACTTGGGCCATAAATGCCAACAGGAATCAGGCAATTAATGTGAACGTGGGGATTTAACAGGCAGCATATCAGAAATGTTGCACATTAAACATTTAGGAATAGTCTTCTCTTCCACGAAGAAATATGCCTTCTTTTTTCAGCGTTTAACTATATCATTTGTTTTACCACTTTTAGTAGAAGTAAATGTAGTAGATTACCTTTCTACTTAAACCTTCTATATGAAAAAGAAGGGATAAACGTGATGAACAGGGTCATTGACCTTTAGCTATAGTTGAGGGAGACAGTAGCTTGGTAGCAACTGCCACACCTGGAGAGAGAAATCACACCGCCTGAAGAATCAGCAGCTGTTCACTGCCGGTAGCGGGTGCCACGTGGCAGCCTGGACCCAGCTTGGTAGAGCTCCTACCTGCCAGCTAGCCTGGAAATCCGGTTTCTGCTTTTTGGTTTGGGGGTGTTTTTATGTGAAACGTTCTCATTTTTAAATTAGTGGTGAATTTTTTTTAAAAAAGAGAAAGAGAGCGAGGAAACAGAAAAGAAGAAAAGAGAATAGAAGGGGAAAAAACTCAATATCGTACTTGCCAAACAAAATACATCTGTACTCCAGACATGGCAGGCTTATAACTCCTGCTTACCAATCGCTACTACAGATGTTGTTTTCAGGATTGAAGTGCATTTGGCAGAAGTGTGGAGCCGAAGAGGCACAGCTGGGCTGAAGAGGCTGGGCCAGGGCTGAGCCAGCACCAGGTGCCAGGGCCTATCCAAACTAGCCAAGTGCAGCCTTTTCTCAGGAATCGTGCAGCAGGCCGTGGCCAGAGGTAGACAGAAGCTGTCCACAGCAGTGGGGAGGTCTCACACCCACCGAAAGGTAGGCAGGCTTCTCTGAAAGGCTGGTGGAGCCAGCAAGGGAGGCCTGTGTCCACAGGGGCACTGCAAGTGAGCATGGCCTAGCGCTAGGGAATTCAGGGGCAGCCAGGCAGGCAGAGATTCTGAAACTGAGCCAGTTTCCAGGCAGAAGGTGGGCTAGAGGAAGGAAGGCAAGACAGAGAGCAGCAGAGACTAGAATAAAAATTGGCAGGAGGGCTGACTTGATGCTGAACTGTTGGCCCAAAGTCCATTATTATACAAGGGCTGTCCAGAAAGTATCCAACCTGTGCTTTGAAAAATGGAGACACTTGAAGAAGATACAAGAAACTTGATACACAGGACAATGACACCTCAGTCTTCTTCTAAGTAGGCACCTTGGGACTTCACATAGTTCTCCCAATTGCCATCAGCTGTCCTGTCGTACATGCCTGAATTTCATCGACAGGTTGAAATATCTTCCCTTTCAAAGGTGATTTTAGTTTTGGGAAAAACCAGAAGTTATAGGGTGCCAAATCTGGGCTGTAGAGGGCAGGGTCACTTGGATGATTTGCTGTTTCACCAAAAAACTCTGCATAAGATGTGATGCATAAGTAGGCACAATGTTGTAATGAAGCTGCCAGTCACCAGTTGCCCATAGCTGCAGCCTTCTGAGTCATCTGAATAGTTTCTGCAGAGGAACATTCAAGCTTAATGCAGAATTTGATGCAAATCCATTGCTCTCCTCACTCAGTCATTTTGAATACAACAGCCACACAGTACACATGCTCACTCACCACCCTCACTGACTATAGTAAAGTCATCATTGTTCACACATGTGCATTCCAGTCCACTCTCCTTGGCTGCTAGGTTACATTGATGTAGCACAAACACTTCTAATTATATTAACAATGGCTGGACTTTTTCCAGACAGAACTCGTCATATTCTCTGCCCAGAAATAGGATTGGTTTCAGAGCTGAGAATGAGGCTGAACTTGTGGTAGAAAGGAGGTGCTGATAGAGTGGGAGGCAGGAGTGTGAACTATAGGCATATTGTCATAGAGGCAATTTTATTCCTTACCTAAAAACCCTAGGGATGAAGATTATTTGAAAAGTACAAATAGGGGTGTGTGTGTGTGTGTGTGTGTGTGTGTGTGTGTGTGTGTATTTTCCCTTCGCTAAAGTAGAACAATGATAAAACTATTTCAAAGGAAAGCATCCAAAAAATTGATTCAGCCAAAGCTAGAGATTATAGAAGGTCTTTTCCAAAAGTTCAAGCCAATGTCAATATAATTAAAACAGTTTGCATGGCTGATACTTTCGGGACAGACCTTGTATATATAAAATGAGATATATAAGATATATTACATATATAATATATACATATATATTTTTATGGGAGATTGTATATATTATGCATGTCATATATGTGTGTGTGTGTGTGTGTGTATGTATATATATAATATTTCTGAAGGAGAATTTCTTGATAATCCTCATGAGATTCTTAAATCAACTGAATGAAAAGAAAAAGAAAATAGCCTAGTGGAAAGCCTATACCATATCATTGAATTTGCTTCTATATACCTATGCTGATATGATACGCATTGAATATTGATGCTTAATTAATATTTGTGGACTGCGTGAATGTTGCACAGCATGGAAAGTGCTTTAAGATCTTCTAAGAGAGAGATAAATGAAAGTTCTCTTTTAATTTGTGCTTGTGGGAGATATATAGTTTTCATATAAATGACGATAAGTGACAGGTATAGAAGACTTTGTTTTATGGTAAAAAGAAAAACCCAAAGTGAGCATTTATGTACATTTTATTTGTAGGTCCAAAAAGGCTAGATTAACCCATATTAAAATATCCATGTTTACAGTTGTGAGTATGTGAAACAGTTTTTTCTTGTATCATTTATTATCATTTTATTTTCCATATAAACAACTGTAAACCTACTTTGCAGGATCATTCTAGCCAATTTGGCTCCATTTCATAATAATTGACAAAGATAATAAAGAGAAAATAGAATTGACATAGAAAATGACCCCTTAATCTGACTTAGCAATCAGCAAGAGATTGCTGAAATAGTGATGAATTATGAGATAGGGGTGTGTTAAGAGCTCAGACAGTTCTTGTAGGTTGGACTTGAAGCCCTTCTGTTCAAGTAGATCAATGATGAGACTCTCAAAAGAAATATACATGAGGCAGCAATGCAGCCAAGGCTGGTAATCCATCAGCTCAGTGTGTTCCCTGGGACAAGACGCATGGGAAACAACCTTGCAGAGAGAGGTAGATATAACAGTAGGTGATGATTTTTCCCACTTTATTAAGTTCAGAAACTTAGAGCAAGCTGTGAGGGCTCTGTCATACTTTAGCAGGACACTGAAGTCTTCTTAGTGTGAACTCCAGGTTGCAATAAATGTGATAACCTTACATCTCAAAACTGAAGCTGAAGTAGCCAGTGAGGCAGAAAACTGTCAGCCAGAATGGATGAGAGTAATACCTCATAAGAAAATCTAAAAGTAGTTTTTTTAGAATAGGAGTTGCTTTAGTTTACATTCCGAGCTTTTCTTCCATCCTGCTAATAGGGACATGTGACTGCCCTCTGAGTTTTTACAAGAGAGATCAAAAACCATAGAGCCCTGGCTGGCGGCTCAGTGGAATGGTGCAGGCCTGCAAACCCAAAGGTCGCTGGTTCGATTCCCAATCAGGGCACATAACCAGGTTGCAAGCTGGGTCTCCGGCAAGGTCTGTAGCTGGAGGCAGGTGAAAGGCAACCACACATCAATGTTTCTCTCCTTTTCTTCCTTCCTCCCTGCCTTTTCCTCTGAAAAACAATGAATAAAAAAATAAAAACAAAAACATACAGTTCTACTCTGAGTATTCCATATTTAAAATACAGCAAACTATGTTCATAACAATCATAATAGATGTTGACTATTGTGGAGGGATTAGAAGTAACCGCCAATATTTCTAAAGATTCTGTATTACTAGATTGCTTAATGGTGTGATTTTAAAACAAATTTCTAACTAATTGTGCCTACAATAGACTTCACAAAAAGGGACCTAAAAAAATTGGAATTACCTGTTGGAAGCTGGGTCCCTTGTAATACAGGCTTTTCCACTAGGTTCTTAGGAACCCATCTGTATCAGTGCACCAGCTGGTGTTATTGTGAGAGGCTGCATTTGGCTTCAGTGAATTTTTTTTTAAGACTCTCCCAACAAGTTTACCCATTTTTATGATGGATGATTTATAAGCTCATCTACCCACACTGCACTGAGTATTCACCAGTTTTTGATAAAAAACAGCATGACCCCCATTCCCACCCTTTCTGTTCACCTGATCTCACCCCCAGCAATGACTTTTTGTTTCCCAAGATGAAAAAAGTCTTCAAAGGGAAACACTTTGCTGATGTGGAAGAGATGAAACAAAAAAAAATTGGCAGAAAAACTAAAAGGCATCAAAATTGATGAGTTCAAAACTGTTTTGAGCTGTGGAAAAAAATGTCTCAATGGGTGTATTGCATTAAATGGAGAGTGCTTTGAAGGTGACTGAAGTTTAAATGTGTAAGGATAAATATACAACTTTTAATAAATTCCACTTGGGGGGGTCTTCCCCTTTTACTTCAAAAATTTAACTATCAAGTCAGTTACAGGGTTTTGAAGCCTTTATTTTAATGCCAATAGTAATGTGACTTTCACAGTACTAGATCAACAATCAATATTTCCTGGTTTATTTAGACTCTTGCTCACATGGTCAACCTAAGCTTAAAGTCACAAACTAAGAAAATGGAAATCTGTGAAACTTATAAGTAATGTGTACAGCAATTTCATATATTTCAAATAAATCATGACTTCATTTGGTAGCTATAATTTCATTTGGTGCCTCAAGCATTTATTCTCTAATGTAAGAATCTTGGCTTTTTGTTCATAGTTTTTCTTTTCCAGTTGGAAAATTGAAACCTCCCTTTTCTGACACATTACTTCTAGCCAACAAGGAAATAAAATATTCCAGTGTAGTCATGTTTGAGAAAATTATTTTGAAGTAAGACATCAAAATCTGTCTCATTTTAAAGGGTTGTTATTGGAATTAGTTATATAACATCAAGAGATAAATGAAAGCATAATCTCAAAGTCATCAAAACCTTTCTTTGGAGCTGTTTCTGAGCAAAAATTATCCTGGAAGTTGCTGCTGCCATTAAACATGGAGGGAGGTCCTATTGTCATTTGGTCCAGACCCCAGTCTCCACCTTCTAAGGATGGAGAGTCATGGCCGTAATGGCTGCTTTGGCAAGTTTCCAGTTGTTCTGCAAGGACCAACCTCCAGGAAATAGGGTGAAATCAGGTGAACCTGTGAGAGTGGCTTTGAGGATTTCCCACTAGTCAGAATACACAGGAAGGTGGGAAGGGTTGGGAAGAGGGGCAGAGAGAGAGAGAGAGAGAGGAAAAGAAGCCACCTTTAAAGAGACATTCCATGGGCATGGAATATCTTTTCATTTATTAGGGTCTTCTTCAGTTTCTTTCATTAATGTCCTGTAGTTTATAATACACACCTTTTTCATCCTTGGTTAAATTTATTCTTAGGTATTTAATTTTTTTTCATGCAATTGTGAAAGGGATTATTTTCTTAACTTCTCTTTCTGATAGTTCATAAGTACTGTAAAGAGCCACAGCCAATTTTTGTATATTGATTTTGTATCCTGAATTTGTTTATTAGTACTAATGGTTTTTTTTATGGAGTCTTTAGGGTTTTCTGTATATAATGCATTTCATATACAAATAGTGACAGTTTTACTTCTTCCTTTCCTTTTATTTATTTCCCTTGCCTAATTGTTCTGGCTAGAACTCCCAAAACTAAGTTGAACAAAAGTGCCAAGAATGGATATTTTCTTTTGTTCCTGATCTTAAAGAAAAAGCTTTCAGCTTTTCACTATTCAGTATGATAATAGCTGTGAGCTTGTCATATATGGCCTTTATTATGTTAGGCTATGTTCCCTCTATACTGATTATACCTATTTTGTTGAGAGTTTTTAACATGAATGGATGTTAAATTCTGTCAAATGCTTTCTTTGCATCAGTTGAGATAAATATGAATTTTATTCTTCATTTTTTATATGTGATATATCACATTTAGTGATTTGTGGGTGTTGGAACGTGTTGTACTCCTAGAGTAAATCCTGTGATCATGGTATATAATTTTTTAATGTGTTATTGAATATGGTTTGCTAGTTTTTGTTGAAGATTTTTATATCTATGTTCATGAGAAATATTGACCTATAATTTTTTCTCTGACATCCTTGTTTGGTTTGAGTATGAGGCTAATACTGGCCTCATAAAATATATTTGGAAGAGTTCTCCTTTCTTCTGTTTTCTGGATTAGTTGAGAACTATTGGTATAAATTCTTTGAATGTTGGTAGAATTCACCAGTGAAGCAGCCTGGTTCTGGACTTTTGTTTGTTGAGAGGTTTTGATCGCTAGTTCAATCTCTTTGATTGATAGTAATTAATATGTTCAGATTTTCTACTTCATCATGCTTGGGTCTTCATAGGTTGTATGTTTCTATTAGTTTATACATTTTTTATAGATTGTCCAAATTGTTGGTGTATAATTGTTCATAGTAGTCTCTTATTATGTTTTGTATTTCTTTTGTGGTATCAGTTTTAACATCTCCTCTTCTGTATCTGATTTTATTTATTTGAGTCCTCTCATTTTTTCTTGGTGAGTCTAGCTAAAGCTTTGTCAATTCCATTTAACCATTTATATTTTAAAAGGACCAGTGGTTAGTTTTGTTGGTCTTTCCTATTGTCTTTTTTGTCTCTATTTCATTTATTGCTGCTCTGATCTTTCTTTTTTCCTTCTTCCTACTAACTTGGATCTTTTTTTGTTTGTTTGTTTGTTTGTTTTCATGTTTTTAAGGTATAAAGTTAGGTTGTTTATTTGAGACTTTTCTTATCTATTGAGGAAGTATTTTGTTGCTATGAACTTCCCTCTTCATGCTGCTTTTGCTGCATCTCATAAATTTAGGCATGTCACACATTCATTTTCATAATATACTTCATTTGGGGTATTATTTAACTTCTCTTTGATTCCTTCTCCGACCCATTGGTTATTCAGTAGCATATTGTTTAATCCACATATTTGTGAATTTTCCAGTTTTCTTCATGTAATTTTTTGTTTCATACCATTGTGGTCAGAAATGATGCTTGATATGACTTCATTTATCAACTTTATTAAGACTCACTTGGTGGGCTAAAATATGCTCTATCTTCAAAAATATTCCATGTGCACTTGTAAAGAATATGCATTCTGTTACTTTTGAAGGAATTGTTCTATAAATATCTGTTAAGCCCATCTATTTTAACATGTTAAGACCAATGCTTCTTTATTGCTTTTCTGTCTGAATGATCTATGCATTGATGTAAGGAGGGGACTAAAGTTCCCTACTGTTATTGTACTACGGTCTATTTCTCTCTTTAGTTCTGTTAATAATTGTTTTATTGGTGCTCCTGTTTATATTTACTGCTTCTATGTTAGGTACATAAATATTTTTAAGTGTTATATTCTCTTGTTGGATTGACCTGTTTATCATTATTTAATGTCCTTCTTTGTCTCTTAATTAGTCTTTAAGTCTGTTTTGTTTAATATTCATAAGTATAGCTATTTTAACTTTCTTTTCTTTTAAGTATTTACTTTAACATGAAAAATTAGAAATAGTGTATGCTGGAGAAACCATTGAAAATATGATTGATAAGCAGAGCAGTGTTCAACCAGTGTTGATTTGATAACAATCAATACTTGAATATATACTATCAATAGAATTGTAAAACTTGCATGATATTTAGGGCTAAAGCAGTTTTAGAAGGATTCCTTTTAGCTGTAATGTTAAGAGCACTGTGAACTTCCATTTACTAAGTGCACCAACTTACAGGATAAATTAGTATCTCAGTCAGAACTATAAATTGCATTATGTCCTTCCTAATGAAAAACACATTTAGAATAGCACTGAGTCTGCTTCAGTGGTTAATGCCATGGATTTTTCATCTCTGAATCTCTTTGGAAGAATAATACTTGCAGCTGTATTGGTTTCTCCCTCTGTGTTCTATGTAACATTAAGGTGATTTTTAAAAAGATTTTATTTATTATTTTTAGAGAGAGGGGAAGGGAGAAAGGCAGAGAGGGAGAGAGACATCAAAATATTGGTTGCCTTTCATCTGCCTCCAGCTACAGACCTGGCTGGAGACCTGGCTTGCAACCTGGTTATGTGCCATGGCTGAGAATCAAACCAGTGACCTTTGGGTTCTCAGACCAGCACCTTATCCACTGTGCCACCAGCCAGGGGTATAACATTAAGGTTTTGTTAAAATATTTCCATGTGCCCTAGAGAAATAACAAAAAATTTGTTAAAAGAAGTCACATGTTTATATGGGTCTGGTCCCCTCACCTCTAGATCTAGTTGCAACACAACTAAATTGGTTTCAGAGCATGAAAACTAATACAGAAGCATTTCACAAGCTCCCAGGTCTGAAAGAAAACTAGGAATTCTGTAGCTCAGTGTCATTCAGAACCATACAACATTTTGCTGGAACAAGAGATATCCTATTTTGTGTGATGTGTGAGAGACCGTGTCTGAAATGCAGATGCTGATTTGTTGCAGTCCACCAAGGTGCTGCAGCTCTTTCAGGTCCATGCTCAGTTTCTGCAGGCGGTCTGAAAAGAAAACTTGGATCGACATGATAGTTTCAGGACTGCTGATGACTTTGCAGAATGTCCTCATTCTGACCCTGAAAATGCCTCTTTTGATGAGGTTGTGACATAAACCCTTTATCTGACAGAAGATTAGTATGAGCTAGAGGGACAAATGAAGGGCATGAAGTTCAGAAAGCAAGTGCTGACACGCTCAATTCATTTTTTCCTGTATTTAGTCAGCCAGTGGTTATGGAGTTTCCCGTATACCAGTCATACTGCTGGGGACCTGGGTATGAACAGAACAAGGAAAGTCCATTTCCTCACAGAGCTTACACTCACTGGCACTATCACTGTGGATACATCTCATCAGTTTTTAATTTCCTTAAAGACTTGGCTAGGCCAAATTCTCAGTGCATTATTAGCCCAGCATTATTTAAAACATAATTCTGGGGCTATTTGCACCATCCCTGACCAGCTCTCTCTTCACACTGAAGTTTAAAGCCACCAACTCAGAAGGGTAAACTGTTAAGTGTTCATAACACACACATACATACACACACACACACACACACACACACACACACACACACTAAAATAATAATCATGGGGATGGGAGGAAACTTTGGGAGGTGATGGGTAGGTCTATGGCCTTGATGGTGGTGATGGCTTCATGCGTGTGTGCATACATATCCCCAAAGTCATCAAATTGTATACATTAAACATGTATGGCTTTTTACATGTCACATATTCCTCAAGAACACAGTTCAATTTTTTTAATGAAAAATTTTTTAAATAAAATAAATAAAAACCACTGGCTCAGCCATTTATTTCTAATATTTATTATGAAAAATAATAGGAAAATACAGTATTTGAAGCCAGATTAATTTGCAAAACTTGTGACCATAACCAAAATTGTGGACTTGCCATGAAAGTTGTAGCCTTCCTGTTCTAACTTTCTGTATTCAAAAAGAAGCAACTGCCCTGGCTAGTAGCACAGTGGATAAAGTGTCAGCCTGCGAACCCAAAGGTCACTGGTTTGATTACCCAGCCAGGGCACATAACCAGGTTGCAAGCCAGGGCTCCAGCCAGGTCTGCAGCTGGAGGCAGGTGAAAGGCAACCATACATTGATGTTTCTCTCCCTCTCTGTTCCTCTCCCTTACTCTCTCTCTAAAAATAAAAAATAATATCTTTTTTCAAAAAGTAGTAAGAACAAAAAGAAGCAGCTGCAGATTGACTGTGCTGATGATTTTCAGAGCACATATTGAAAAATTAAATAAAATATGCTTAACAACATGTTTTAGTACTCTAATAAATTTCATCAATTCTCTTCTTCTGGTAATTTTCAAAGATATTTTTATGTTGAGTTTTTTCTTCACCAAAGGGAATTTTAAAAATTTTCTATCACTTCTACAATGCTAACCAAGAGAGGGGAAAGTTATTGGTGCTCTTTTGCTAACATTAGAGGTAAATAAATAACTAAACATCACAGATGGAATACTTACAATTAAAACTACAGATATAGCAATAGATATAAAAGTTCCCCTTAGAAGCAGCAAAGAAAAGAATCACAGATGTTGTTAAAAGCTGTTTTGCAAAAAAAAAGTATGAAGCCAGCTTGATTAATAATATTTAGTGTTCCTCAAACATCTGTTGAAAGTCCTCCCTTCATTTTTGGTCATGTAGGGGAGGAAAAATAATTTTTTCTCTACCTTTCTTGGTTCTTGGATGAGATTCCCTGTAATAAAAGAAAGATTAGCAGGAGAAAAACATACAGAAGTTTAATAACATTTATGCCTCCTGTATACAATGGAGATACGTAGCAAAGCTGCATTATTCCCCACATTGGCCCAAGCTACTACCTTAAATATCTCCAACTAAAGATAACAAAAAATGTTGAAGGACAGAGAAGGTTAGTTATAGAAGGTTACCAGGAAAAGCACAGTAAACAAAAGTAAGGTTGATATGCACATTTGAGTTGCTGTCACCTCCAGTGATAAGGAACTTGGTCTTCCACCTTTTCCAGGAACCGGGAAGGAAACACCCTTACTAGTGGAGATTTCCTTTATAAATATAAATGTACCTTACAAAAGGGTCGCTTCTGCTCAGCTTCAGAGCTTCTTTTGTGCTTGCTGTTTCTTTAACTTTTCAAGATTAATCCTGAAGCCAAAAAGGCATATTTTGGGGTGGCAAAGTCTGCTCCCCAGTAATATCTAAAACATGAAGGAACTATTACAAGCTACTTGCGAGCATAAGGAATGAGTTTCTACTTCTAATGAGATATTAGGAAATTTGTACTTCTGTGCATTTTCTCTACAGCCTCAGTCAAATCAAAGACACATCACATAAAAGCAACTACTGATTAAAGCAAATTTCATATTTATTTTGCCTCATCCTGGAGAATGGTCATTGTAAAGAGAAAATCATATGATATTAAGCAAATTTGTTGCCTTTGTATACTCTCCTCCTGGCCATTCAGAGCTCTCATATTTCATCAAAAAGTCATTGTCTCTCCAGTCTTTGCATTTTGCATGTTTATTTTCCTCACCTGGAATTCTTTCTCCCACTCTCTTGTTTTACACTGTGCATCTTTTTTTGTTTTTTGTTTTTTTAAGATTACACTGTGCCTCTTTTGATCTTTTGAAGCCTCAGCTCCTAATCCCCACACTGGGAAGCCTCTTCTCACAGCTCTGAAGTTAGTCCCTTTTCCACTCACGGCCTCCTGCACACAGGATTCTACCTCAGCACATGGTGCTCTGTGCTTCCTTGCCCTGCCTGTCCCCGGAAATGTCACAGCCTCGCATGAAACCCTCCTTGCAAGGCTGCCACCAAGCCTCTGTTGGGGCAAAACACCCCGAGTTTCGAGTAGAGGTAACAGACTGCAGCCCACAGAGGTATTTTGTTGAGTTCATTCATTGTTAAGAGGGTGTTGGTTGTTTGTTGTAGCCAGTATTTAAACATTAGGAGGTTGCACATGCCATAAAATCTGGATTTCTGGATGGTTTTAAAAATCAGATGATACGGCAACACCAGGCCCAACCAACTAAAATTCAAGGAATAGTTGCCTCCTTAATGCAGAACAAATACCTTTCGCTTAACTCCCTTTACCCATTTTTTCCTGATCCAAATGCCTTAGACATCATCATATCTAATATAAGATTACCTTAAGCTATATCTCAGTGAACCTTCCTAGGCTCTTAGCTTTGCCCGTTCAGAATGTTTCAGATTCAATGCCATGTTTGTCCTCCTGCGGATATAGGGAATTAGGAAGAAACAGACTAGCCCTGTGCAGCTAGAACTTGGACTTGCTTCCAGATCGCTTGGGGATCTGGGTAAACTGCAGCTTCCGGTTCAGTTATTCCAGGGAGGGGCCCGAGCGCCTGCATTTCTAACAAGCCCCAAGGTCATGCCCTGCGGACACCTTGAATAACAAGTCCAACATGTTCAATGCTTTCATTGAGTCAACATGTTCAGTGGTGGACCACCTCTCGGGGACACATCGTGCCTGAAGACAGGGCTGTAGGAGGCATTTCCATGAGTTTATTTCCCTTTGGTTTTTCACTCTTCAGTATGTCAAGAGTTTGTCATTGGCCAGCAGATTCTTTTTGCACAGTAAATGTGCAACCTCTATCTATTTAGGAAGCATTCCCTTTGGGAAAAAATAATGTTCACATAAAAGAGGGTCCTTTGATTTCTGTTCAAGGGCAAGCCATCTGGCCTCTCCTTGCATAGCAATCAGGCAATCGTGCCCCAGGCTTCATTGGAGAAAGCGGAGAATGGCACTTCAAAATCTGTTCAGGGGCCTATTTTTAGACTCTGGTCGCCCAGGAAGGGGTGATCATTTCATGTTTAATGCAACCTTCCACTTCAAGCTCAAAAACGTGAATTTTCCTCTGCTGACTTGCTATCAACTCTCCCAAGAAACGCTGCCAGCTTTGCATATCCCTATCCTCCGAGATGATTAACTGTTTCAAATGGAAAAGCCCAGAAAATGCAAATCCTGCCATAGGCCCCTGGTGGGGTGAAAAGACAACTCAAATAAAACGTTTCCAGATGGCTCAGGCATTATTATATTCTCTGCGTCGTCCTCCTCCTCCTCGAAGCAAGGGAGGGATCCTAAACTGGACGTGTTAGTGTAGGGTCGTTTTGGGGAGTATTTAGGCAGCTTCTTTGTTGGAAGCTTATGACTGGCTGCTGCATCGTTGCTGGTGCCACATGATAGTGAAACGGCACCAGCTCAGCTTGGGTATCAGGCTTCACTGCCTGAGCAGAAGTCTGGGATGGCCCGTGTCATCTCTTCAGCTTCAGTGCATTCACACCTCTAATCTATGTTGCAATTTCAAAATGTTTTCTTAACCGGATGACAGCGTAGGATTTGAGAGCATGCTGTATCTATTCATCCAAATCAATGGCTCTTATTGTCTGAAAAGAGAGCAGTTTCACCTTTATTAGTTACATTGAGTTTTTGCAGAAATGAATCTTGAACTGTCAGATTTCTTAGCATGCCACATCCTACATGACATCATTCCCCCCACCCTACGCCACCCTGAGCAAATCAGGCACATCACTTTCTGTCAGTTCCTTCAAGTAGATCCTCCACCTTTTGAAAAGAGAGACATTCAAGTTACTGCTTACTTCTAGCTTTCCTCACAAAATCCATAAAAATTATGTTGCTTCAAAATAGAGGGAGAAAAAGAGGATAGATTCAGAGCAGGTGATGGGTTGTTTATTTGGTTCCCCGCATCAAGCCGGGCAAAGGCATTTCAGCATCCAGGACTCATTAATTCCCAGGTACATTGTCCTCTTTTGAATACACATGTTTAGCATTGCAAATAGCATTCTTTGTTTTCAGAGTGTTTGGTTAACATGAATCAGCATTGCTTCATAGTAGGCCTGTGAGGTGGGTCAGTATCATCACTGCCACTTTAGAGATCAGGAAAATGGGGTGACAGAAGCCAAAGCCGTTTAAGTGAAGAAGTACACCAGGCCAAAGGCAGCCTGGGAGAACAAAAGAAACCTATCCAGTGCTCAGCAGGGCTTCATATTCGTAAGTGCTGAGATAATTTTACCTAAGAAGCAAAGGGACAAATTATTAAAGTTCAATTAATTACTACAAGAAATGGGTTGGCTGTGTAAGCAAGCGGCATCACACAGGGAGCTACTAACTGAAGCACCCATCTCTGTGATAACAGCAAGGAAATATTTCATATTGAGGATCCACTCTAAGGTGATCTCAGGATCCACAAATGTCTTTGCTATGAGGGGTCTTTGCAACTCCTCATAAATTGCTATGACACTTATGAGGAGGTACTGCCATTCCCAGTTTGCAGATTTAAGAAACTAAGGTTTTTGGCTAAAATTCTTTGCCCAGCTCTCTGTAGTGATTTGAGGTCAAGCTTAGAATCAAATGCACATTCATTAATAATTTGTCTGTGGTCTCCAAATTCCCAGCTGATAATTTTAAATGTCAATCTGGAGAGAAGACCTTCATTGATGGGCTTACCCAGCACTGACATCTCTCTCATTCTCTTCAGTGACTCAGGTCACCAGGACAATGAGCCAAATCAAGTTCTGTACTGTTCAGGCCATGCTTGGAATGCTATCAAGTGTTTAGTTTGGTCATTATACTTGAAGGGGACTAAAGCCCAGCAGAAGTACGTTTAGAGGCGAGTGACTAGAAGGCTAATAGGAATTTATAGGCAGCTAGAAGCAGACCTAAGTGACCACAGACATCTTTCACATGAAGGGATGTCATGTGGAAGAAGGATGGAAACTGCATTGGGCGCTGGAACACTAGCTCTTAGAATTAACACCAGTAGTTTGGAGTTAAAGGGCTAAAGCCTTGTTTAGCAGAGGAAATTTTTGAGAGGCAGATATATCCAAGCAATAAATCCACCAGCCGGGGAGGGACCAAGTCCCAAATCATCAGCCATTGATGGCGGAGGCCTGCCTTCAGAGACAAACATGCCAGAGTGTAAGTCCAAGCTCCACTTTTTGCTCTAATGCTACTGTTACATTGTTTTGAAAGAAATTTTTAAAGATATTACTTATTATTTTTAGAGAGAGAGGAATGGAGAGAGGCAGAGTGAGAGAGAGAAACATCAGTGTATAGTTGCCTTTCACCTGTCTCCAGCCACGGACCTGGCTGGAGACCTGGCTTGCAACCTGGTTATGAGCTCTGGCTGGGGAATCGAACCAGCAACCTTTGGGTTCCCAAACCAGCACCTTATCCACTGAGCCACCAGCCAGGGCTTTGTTTTTTTGGTTTTTGTTTTTTAATTTAGAAATAATTTATTTATTGGTGAGAGAGAGTGATTTCTTATTCCACTAATTTATGCATTCATTGATTGAGTCTTGTGTGTGCCTGCAACCTTGGTGTATTGAGACAACACTAACCAACTAAGCTACCTGGCCAGGGCTACTCTGATGCTATTGTGTTCCTAAAGAATCAAGTTAACAATAGGGTCTACCCTCTGTTGAATTTCTTAGCCTACTTCATTGCCAACAAGAGCACCTTGTACATCTTTAATGTCAGTTTGTTAGTTTGGAGGATGTCAGTTTGTTAGTTTGGAGGGAACTAACAATGCATTCGACATCGAATGGGCCTTACTTAACATGTGTTTTAAAAGCTCAATGTTGTGCCCCGCAGGGCCTTTGATTTCCACATCAGGGCCAGCCATCCATCAGGGAAGTGGATTTTATCAATGGGGATATTTCATAAAAGAAATTCTAGATGAATTGAAGGCTTGTTCTGAAGTGTTTGCAACAGGTCTCTGAAAAGTGTTACTTTAGTATAAAGAGAGAAAGAGAAAATTATAGTAAGATAAATTTTCAGTATACTTTATAAAACATTTCTCTATTAAGATGTTTTAATGTATGTTTCACTCATAAGTTGTACTTGAGACGGCTTTAAATTTAGTCACAAGTACTTTTCTTTTACACTCTGTGTCTTCTCCCCTTTATCCTTTTCAACTGTTTCATTGGAGGCATGAGAAATACAGGAAATAGAAGCTTGAGTGCAAGAACTTAATTAATATGAATTTTCTTTGTACGTATGCAAATTAAATCTAATGACTTCAAAGGACTGAATTAGCATATGTCAATTATACTTACATAGCAACTTTGTACACATGATTAGAGGTGTGAGCGGCAAGGCTTAGTGCAGTGGTGGCAACTGGAAGAGCCCCGGAGGGCGATTGGTGGTCACTGGGAGTCAGCCAGCAAACGCATGCAAGGTAAGCGGCTCCTTGGATGTTCTACCATGGGACAGAAGGGCCCACCTAATGGGGCAGGGAACAGTTCCAACGCAAAATCCCTGAGTCATTTTTGTTTTAAAGAAGGTCAAAGGCAGCACAGTGGTTTGAAAAGAGTTGGAAGGTGTCATCTGGTTACGGAGAAGAGGAAGCATATGTTTTTGGAGATAGGCTATTCTGAAATTCATTAGCACCATTTAAAGACAATTTCATCTTCAATGATGATTTCTGTCCAATCTTGCATTGCAGTTTGGGTCTAATTCTGGAACAGATTGAGTTTTTGCATCCTATTTTTATTCACCGAAAGATTATGTAAATTAGAATCACAGATTTACTCATTTCAACCTAGCAGAGTTAAATCGAGAACAAGTAAGTTCCTGGACTGTCTTACGCCCAGCCCTCCCAACACTTGGAAGTAGTTACTTGGAAGCCCTGCTGTTGGCAGCCTCACCTGCCCACCATCAGCGCCTCAGTGGCCCCTGCATCTGCACCCCCCACCCCCACCCTGCTTCTCCTCATGCCCTGTTCCTGTGATACCAGAATCTCTGCTCCCATCAAAGGCTTGTCCATCTCTGCTCTTTGGGCCCCTTTCTTTTTCAGACACCTATCTTCCTCCCTTTGTAAGTCCCTCCCTTTGCCTCTTGTCTCCTTTCAAAATCCATTAAACAATTTGCTGAGGCCTCACTCTGTGCTATTCAGGCATGTTGAGCATTTGGAGATGTTTCCTGCCTCCTAGTTAAATAAAGTGATCCTTTTAGTCTCGTAGAGGAGGAAATTCACAGAAGCCTTCCTTCTGTCTCAGTAAATGCTAACCGTAACTACAGGGAGCCTACTCTGGTTTCAACTCTGCTTCCATAAAGGGCTCTTGAGTTGTTCAGAAGTTTCTAATCTAGATGGTGGTGTTCACTGGCAGGTGAAGGCAGGGACAGCCAGCAGAGGGGTTTCATTGCAGCTCCAACTAACCATTGGAGGAGCTACCTGGGGACAGCCCCGGAAAATGGAGCGAAGTTCCGGTCTTCTTTATTTCTTTCCTGAGATCATAGGCCCTGAACACTCAGTGATACTCAATTGCTACTCCTATTCATGGTGACATGCTTATTTATTGAATGGTTATTGTATGACAGGCTTTCTTCAAAATGTGTTGTATACTAATACGTTTTCACGGTCACTATAATATTGTTTACTTGTATTGGTAAGAAATAATATAGTAAACAGTGTGGGCTGATTCACATTTGGTAGAGCAGGATTCCAATCCCAGTAATCTGACACCAGAGCTGGTCTTTCCACTGCCCCAAACTCTCTGTAATCTGTTTAGGAAGACCATCTACAAAGGCTCAACACCTTACTTAAATAAACAGAGTAAAATCTATTAATCTTGAGTCTTTTTCTATGAATTTAAAGTGGCAAAAACAGAGAATGCTGTGGGGCCATTGGGGGATTTTTCTTGTGTATACCCTATAACATGTGCACCCCTTCTTTTATGAAAGTGTTTCTTCATGATTCAAAGTAGGCTTTAACGTATTTCGTCCTAAAAGAGAAAGAGAAAAGGCAAGTTCTCTCTAATACTTTTATACATATATACATTAATTACCTCAAATTTTTATTTGAGGTATGTTCTAAATTAAGAATCTAACTTATTTTTCCTAAATTGTAGTTATTCCAACACCATTAGTTGAATAATTTATTCTTTACCCACCTATTGGAAATACCACACTTCAACTTATTAAATATCTGTATTTATGTAGGGTCTTTCTGGATTGTTCTTTCTACTCTGTTGCTCTATTTGTCTATTCTTGTGCTATTGTCATACTATTTAAATTACTCAAAGATATTTGATACCCTCCTTTGCAAGACTTTTTGACTAGTTTTATTCAACCACCATAGATATTTTACGATAGGCCTATCAAATTGGCAAGATTTTTTATAATTGCATTTTATTTAAAAGGCATTTTAATACTAATTAATTAATTTAATTTTAACTATTTTAGAAATTATTTTTCATTTAATTGTTGCTGTATTCCATCCATCCCTGTTTTACTCCCCTCTGTCCCCTTCCCCACCCACCAGCTTCCCCACAAAGTCAATCCCACTTGTTGTCCGTGACCATGGTTCTTCCATACTAGTTTCTTGACTAAACTGCTCCCCTTTTTTGCCTCCTCCTCCCCCTTCCCCCACCCCCCTTACCCCTGCCCACTGAAGGTCTATTCATTCTATTTATGTATCTGGTTCTGTTTTGCTTTTTTTGTTTTGTTTTGTTCATTATTGTCCTCTAATGGGTGAGATCATATGATATTTGTCTTTCACTGACTGACTTATTTCACTAAGCATAATACTCTCCAGTTCCATCCATGTTATTGCAAAGGGTAGGAGTTCCTTCTTTCTTTCTGCTGTGTATTATTCCATTATGTAAATGTACCAAAGATTTTTGATCCAACCATCCACTGATGGGCACTTAGGCTGTTTCCAGCACTTGGCTATTGTAAATAGTGCTGCTATGAACATAGGTGTACATAGGTTCTTATGAATTGGTGTTTCAGGGTTCTTTGGGTATAGTCCAATTAGTGGAATTGCTGGATCAAAAGGCAGTTTCATTTTTAGTTTTTTAAGGAACCTTCATACTGTTTTCCATAGTGGCTGCACTAGCCTGCATTCCTACCAACAGTGCTTTCTTATTCAGGATTATGGTAAATTTTTCCATTAATACAGGGTTTGCTCTCTTTTTATTTTAAAGGAATTTTTTTTTTTTTAAATTTTGATTAGTTTTAGAGAGAGGGGAAGGGAGGGAGAAAGAGAGGAATAAAAGCATCAGTGTATGGTTGCCTTTCATATGCCTCCAACTGGGGATCTGGCTGGAGATCTGGCTTGCAACCCAGGCATGTGCCCTGACTAGGAATTGAACCAGCAATGCTTTTGGTTCACAGGCTGGCACTCAATTCACTGAACCACACCAGCCAGGGCCAGAGTTTACTCTTATGTTCTTAAATTCTCTATAGCAGTTGTTCTACGTTTCATATGAGGATTTTTGAAGATACAATATAATGTATATTGTAAAGTGGCATGGCTATTTTACAGAGTGTATCAGTGAACTATACAGCCATTACAAATTTGTTAAAATAAAAGAAGGTTTATTGGATTCTCTCACCACTTTGAACTTCACATAACGAGTGATTTTAATTCCTTAAAATGTAGTTTCATTATTTTATCTTACAAAAGGACCCAAACATTACTTATGAAACTCAGAAATAAGGTAAAATCAAATTTGAAACCATCCCTAACTTTTCCTGAAAAAGAACTATAAGGCATTTTAAATTGTAATTATTAAGGCTCTGGCTAGGGAGCTCAGTTGGTTGGAGCATCACCCCAATACACCAAGGGTGAGGGTTCAATCCTGGTCAACGCAAATGTAAGAATCAACCAATGAGCCCTGGCTGGTGGCTCAGTGGATAAGGCACTGGCCTGTGAACCCAAAGGTTGCTGGTTCAATTCCCAGCCAGGGCACATAACCAGGTTGCAAGCCAGGTCTCCAGCCAGGTCTGTAGCTGGAGGCAGGTGAAAGGCAACCATACATTGATATCTCTCTCCTTCTCTGCCTCTTTCCCTTCCCATCTTTCTAAAAATAATAAATAAAATCTTAAAAAAAGAGTCAACCAATGAATGCATATATAGGTGGAACAACAAATCAATATCTTCCCCCCACACACACATAATCTAATATCCTTCTTTGCTGTTATTTAAAACTGTAAATTAGGTTGAGGAGACATGGTAAGAGTAAATGAAGGCAATAATAACTTTAAACTGTGTTTTGTGTAAACTATGCAACCTATGTATTTTATCCCAGATTTTGATGTACCATCACCCCATTGAGAATCACTGATCTCAATGAAAGAACATTGGATTTCTTTACTTGAAAAACAGTTGAAAAATTCAAAGTACTTGGATAATTCAAGTTTATACCAGAAAGAACTTTCTATTTAATTATAATATTGTCCATTGATTTTACTCCTCAATAGATCTTTTATCTCTGGACAGTTTTATGTGTAATAAATGTCAGTTCTTGGTTTGTTGGGACATTTGGAAAAGTTAACATTTAACCAGAAATGTTTTTTCTTCATTTGTTCTTTCACACTGCTTGTTTAGATAAGGTATCATATGTGTAAATGTACTTTAATGCTTTCACTTCACTGTTCTCCTTTGACCTTCATACCAGCATTGTACATTGGAGAGGGCAATAATTTATTCTCCACTTCTACTGGATGAGACACAGACCGTGTGGTTGGCTCACTGTCACATTGCTGGTCAGCAGACTCCCAGCCCAGTGGCCTCCCTGCCCAAGCAGCTCCTTCCTAATGTTCCACTGGAAAAAGCCATAATACCGACTCTCCGGATTCCTATCTTTGTTTTTTCAGAGTGGATGTTATTTCTCATTAGACTTTCTAACTGGTAGTTTGGAAGCAGAGATATGAGGACACCCAAGAAAGGACTCTTGAGAGGAGAGGGAGAAGCAACACACCAACTGTTGTGGATCTCATCTTAGGATGGAGGCAGTACACTCCATCCTAAGATGAGATCAGCCACAGTCAACTCAGGTGCAGTCTCAGGTCATGTGAATGGAGCAATAGTGTACCTCCCCTATGTAGTTGCAATTACTTTCCAGTTTTTGTCATCCAACAACCAATTTTTCAATCAGTGCGGCTTGTGCAAATCAAGCCCTCTGGTATATGAACTATTTAATCTGTTTATTAGGCACTTCTTAATGCCCAGCCCATCCTTTTAGGATAAAAAGAGGGACAAGAGGCTTATGAATATTACATGGAAAGCAAACCTGTGAAAGAGAAAGTTACTATCTGAGTTGGTTATCAAAATAATATATGTGAGAAGAATGGAATAAAGCTATCAGCAAGATACATGATTTTATTTAAGAGAAAAACAAGATATTTGTCAAAATAGAACAAAAAGTATTTTTTATGCTTAATTAATGTTTCCTACTTTTTCAATAAGTTACATAAACATACATGGGGAGTTTGGAAAAAGAAGACATTTAGGCTGAAAGTGGGTGCCCTCCTATTTCATTTCCTCACATTGATGACAAGTGGCAGGCCCATGGGAGTGGCCCCCACCTCCTGCACTACTCCTTCCCTGCAGCTTCTGGAACTTTCTCAACTGTGGGCTCCAGAAGAGCCGTTCCCGCTTGTTTTAAGTTCTGCTCTTAGGCAAACCTATTTCTTTCCGAGACAGCATATTTCTTTTATTTCCTCTTTAAACTCATAATCATTTAATCAGATTTTGTTATTCTTAACGATCCCAACACGAGTCATAGGGTGCTAAATGAAAAATCTGTGAGGTGATGTCTTTGCCAAAATAAACTTAAAATCTGACTCTGGATAAGGGAGGAGTGAAGATACTGATAATTAAATTAAAAATCAGCAAACAAATCTCTAATTGATAGAAGAATAAATTGGAAAGCCAAGTATTACAGCACACATCAAACTACGTGACACAGTGAGTTCTTGCAGAGAGTCAGGTTGGCCTGGAAAGGGGGCTGGTGCATCTGGGTGGTGGGAAGTTAGCTGGATCTCAGAGCTGCTCTGATTGAAGGGAAACAGGCCCCAGAGTCCTGTTAATACATCTTTCCTGTTTCTCTTGCACATCTGACTTAGCAGGTTCCAACCCATCCATTTCTAGTCATTTGTATCTGTACCTTCTGTGGCTTCTTTGAACCCTAATATTTGAAGCAGTGTCCAAGCAAGCAGTAAGAGGGAAAGAAAACAAAAGGAGAATTAGAGAGCATTAAAATAAGGCACAGTTTGTTGACAGGGACGCTGGGAAGAGGAAAATAGGAGGAGCCTGAGTCCTGTTGCTATATCAGGAATAAAAACAGGTCCTGGCTGGTGGTGCAATGGATAAGGTGCCAGCCTGCGAAACCAAAGGTTGCTGGTTCGATTCCCTAGCCAGAGTACATAACCAGGTTGCAAGCCAGGTCTCCAGCCAGGTCCATAGCTGGAGGCAGGTGAAAGGCAACCATACATTGATGTTTCTCTCTCTCTCTCTCTGCCTCTCTTCTTTCCCCTCTCTCTGGAAATAATAATAAATAAAATCTTTAAAAAAAGGAATAAAAACAATCATACTAGTTAGAGAACTGGAAAGTCAGGAGAAGAAACTAAACTTGTTTCTTTGCTTTAATATGAATATGTGTTAGTCAATTTTCCCCCTTTTAATGTAACACTGTGCTTAGATAGGCTTTAAAGCAGGGACTTGACCAGATTTTCCAGTTAGATCTTTAACTCTCACGTTTTTCTGAAAATCTGGAATCTGCTCAGAGGCATGTGATGTGCCTCAAGGCTCCATCACCAGCAGCCCTGGCCCCCCATCACCTGTAGCCCTGGTCCCCCATCACCTGCAGCCCTACCCACCATCACCTGCAGCCCTGGCCCCCCATCACCTACAGGCCTGGCCCCCCATCACCTGCAGCCCTGCCCCCATCACCTGCAGCCTGCCTGGCCCCAGGCATAGAGTGAAAAGAGGACACAGTCCTGCCTTCTGAAAACTCCCAAATTTGTTGGGAAGACAGATGTATTTGGATGAAGAAACAAATGTAAAATTAAAACTGGATTAAATAGTGAGGAAGAATGGTATTTTGTGTCAAAAGGACATGCACCAGTCCTGATCTGGCCAGAGAAAGTACCCACAAAGCAGTGACATTTAAGATGAGTAATAGTTAAGCAGAAGAAGAAATGGGATTGAAAGATGGGAGAAATGTCCAAGTAGAGGGAAAGGCATAGGCAAAGGCACTAAGGATGGAAGGTGACAGTGTGGCTAGAGGACAGAGCATTACTTGTATTATGCTCAGAGCATTGGATGCCATTGTTGGGGAAAGGGAGAGAGATGACCTATTTGGGTCTTAGAAAGATGACTCTTGTTCCATCGTGAAAAACTATTTGAGATGGTCAGACAGGTGACTCTTGTAGAAATACAGAGAAAGTTCTTGGTGTCTCGGACCAGAATGGCTGCCCTAAAGAAAGAATCAAGATTCAGGAGGTAGTAGGTAAAGTAGATTGGAATTGTGATGAGAGTTAAATGAGAGCAATGATAGGTTAATGATACATTAAGAATAATAACTCCTGACATGGCATCATTATTGCAAAAATTACTCCCAATTCAATGTTTGTTTTTTAAATTAATTTATTTATGGTGCTTTTGATTTGGGAATTTTTAATGTTAATGTACTATTAAATGTATTACTTTTCATTTATTATTTTTGTTGATACTTTAATTTTTGCTTAAAAAGAACTTCTCCGTATATTTAGAAGAGGCAAATATATACCTACATTTTCCCCATTCCTTTAAAGTATCTTTTTATCTTTATAGGGGTGATGCTAGTAGGAGTTAAGTCTTTAATACCTCTGAGATACACACACATATACATACACATATGTACATGTATCTAGTACAAGATTTGAGATAGGTATGGATATAAATTTTGTCTTTTAAATGGCTAATTTGTCCTATAATCCATATATTAAATTGTTATTCCAAGTCATTTGCATTTTTGTGAAATATTTTCACAATGACTGTCACTGAGATTAGCCCAATGAAATATGATTAGAGATGATATTCATGTGAAGATTTTAAGTGAGGTGTCTAAAAAAAAGGACTCATACACATTATGTAAAATATCATTAAGGCCCTGGCTAGTGGCACAGTGGATAAGGCACTAGCCTGCGAACCTAAAGGTCGCTGGTTCAATTCCCCAGCCAGTGCATATAACCAGGTTGCAAGCCAGGTCTCCAGCCAGGTCCGTGGCTGGAGGCAGGTGACAGGCAACCATACTCTGAGGTCTCTCTCCCTCTCTGCCTCTCTCCCTTGCCCTCCTCCTAAAATATAATAAATAATATCTTTAAAATACAATTAAAATGCTCTTCAGTATTGAGAACAATACTGTTGAAAATTGAGCCATGAAAACAAATCCAAAAGCTAGTGGAATTTAGAGTGTATAGTTTTGTTGATAAAATACACTTTTCTTAAAACTTATTGATTATACTTATCACAGTTGTAGTCCTTATATCTCATCCATTTTCTTCTTAGAATTCTACCTTTGCTTTTTAAGACTAAAACAAGTTATTTATTTTTCTGCTCAGGCTGCAAAAATCATTTTTTAAACTCCTTTGAACCCATTTCGAAAGCTAACAATGCACACTTGATGGGCGGGGTGGGGGGGTGGGATGCTGTTCTCCATTACCCTGTTGACTGCGCTGTGCAACCCACTGGGGCCCCTGACCTGACCAGGATGGACAGGTGCAGGCTCGTGGTTGTCTGTCTGGAGAAAGACACGCAGGTTATATCAGTGCAGTAGCTGTATTAACTTTGTGCTCACGGACTCAGAACTACAATCCTACTTTTCCCACTTCGAGAAGTGCCTTTGTTGTGAGAGACAAAGATGAGCCGTAGCCAGTGTCCAATAAAGAAATATAAGTGTAGTTAGAAAGTCACAATGCCTCAAGTAACTGTGTTTTTATTTCCAGAAAACTTGACTTTTAAAGATTAGACTTCGCTTATTTTTAATTTAGTAACATCTTGGAAACACCAACCACTTCATTAGAGCTCTGACTCCCCCAGCAGGGCTGTGCCCATGCAGAAATCTACAGCACTATACTTAGGATTTTTCTTCTAAGAAAAACAATATAATAGACATCCTATCATGCTTATGTTATTTTAATTGGGTATTTAGCTCTAGGGATCTTCATAATTTATCATACAACTTTAATGTTAATAAAGTCAGCTGGAAGGAAACAGTACTTATCTTCTTGATTACACCATAAGGAGTAGGATCTTAATTTGAGCCTTTCTTTTCTTTTTTTTTAAGCTAATGAGAGCAAAGAGTTTTAAGTGGATCAAGGGCTATAAGCACTGAAACACAGTGCTTCCCCAAGTATTGCCTATGACCCACATGAAAGAAAAATTACACTGGGCAGAGTAACCCCACGACTGCTGAAACCAAAGGCAGGGGAGTTTTCAAGGGTGGGCCAGTGGAAATGTACTGGAGGACTTTGCGGGAACTGTTGTCAATGTGATCAAACCACCCATGTTTGCTGATCTCCATGGAAGGCAGGCTCCCACCCTCTCAGAGAGGCTGGAAGATGGGGACTCAGCCTTTCCTGAAGATTACGTTTCACAGAGATGGCTCCCAAGTCTTTGAGAAAGACATTCCGAGGTTGTAAATCTGAAAAGAGACGGGAAGATCTACTGTATCTCAAAGAGGCAAAGGAAGAATTTGCAAGTATTTTAAAGTACATGCTTTTCAAAAGGGAGGTCAGAGGCTATACTGTAAAATTTAGACAAGTCAAAGGCAATGTGCAGGACACCTTAGCCACCTAATGCTAGACTAGACTACTAGATTTTTCCTGATATTCCGAGAACTGATCTAAAAGACAAGTTCTTTCTTGTAGGCAAATGATACACAATCTTAAAATCTTTAAACTTTATGTATAAGGGTTATTTATTAGTAACCTACTGAAGTAGATATTAGCATATAATAGGGATGGCTTTGCAAGAAATTCTGCCATCTGATAGCTTACTAAATAATAATAATAATAATAATAAGAGATACCTATTGAGTACTTAATCTATGCCAGACATTGTTTTGCGCATGTTTCATAAAGTGTAGAAAACAGTCCATTAGTTCTTTTCCCAGAAGCTGTCACTTGTCCAAGGTCACACCAAGAATGGGAGATCAGATCTCAAAACCAGGCCCGTGACTCCAGAGCCAACGTCTGGCCCAAAATAGACATGCATGAACACAAGCTGAAAAAATGTCAGAGGAGCGTACTTTCCTTTAGTAACTGAAATGTCCACAGAAGCCAGGCTACCTCCATACCACTTGAACAGTTCCTACCCAAGCCTTAGTTATGTCCTCTTTCTTGAGTGGGAGAATCTTTTCTGTATCTTGGTGATAGAGGCTTTCTCCCAGTTTTGCTTTCATCCTCATTTACTATGGCCTCTCAGCAGCTCTTGGTTCATTTGCACAGAAATATTATTAATGTGACACAGCCCAGCCTGATTGAGAATCATTTGAGACTGCTGGAGTCATTTCACATTCCAGTGGCACAAAGCAGGAATGATGGTGGGTGATCTCAACCTTTCTCCCTGCTTGGATGATTCCATCAATTACAGCTGGTAAAGAGATGTGTGGCCGCCATCAGTCACAGGCAGCAGCCCTGGACTGCGCAGATGACTTTGGGAAGATGCACAGGCTCTGAGACATGTGCCAGGTCCTGTACCACACAGATATATAAAATCTTCTGTTGTAGTTTACTTTTTGATCAGAAGAAACATTTAGAAACCTGGGAGACAAAGTGGAATGTCAAGAATTTTTTATGAGAGAATTGAAGTCCTTTCAGTACATCTTTTGACCCCTTTTTAGTTATCAACGATTTGGGGAGGCACATGTTAATTTAAAAAGTGAATTATGTGTATTTTATTAAAGATTGGACTCAGGCTATCCCCTGGGAACGGGCCATCTAGAAAAGCATATGGTCAAGTAAGGCAGCAAGTACAATATGGTATAATTAGTGCAATGATTACTTGTCAGAATCATACAGCTGTTTCTGAATTTGTGTATTTATTGCTTGTCTCCTCCACCAGAGAGTTAACTCCAGGGCAGGGATGGTGTTTCTTTTGTTGCTCTACTCGTAGCAATAGACACATTTTAGAAATGAAATAAATATTTACTTTATTTATTTAAAAATGTTAAAAAGATTTCATTTATTATTTTTTAGAGAGAGGGCAAGGAAGAGAGGCAGAGAGGGAGAGAGACATCAATGTATGGTTGCCTTTCACCTGCCTCCAGCTACAGACCTGGCTGGAGACCTGGCTTGCAACCTGGTTATGTGCCCTGACTGGGAATTGAACCAGTGACCTTTGGGTTCTCAGGCTGGTGCCTTATCCACTGTGCCACCAGCCAGGGCTTCAATAAGTATTTTAAATGAATGAATCAGGTAGCTGAAATGATGGAGAGGATTGGATTAGGAAATGTTTGGTTAGAATATATTTTAACATTGACTTACTGACATAAGAAATTTGCTTATAAGCCAATTAACATTGAACACTGTGTAAAGTCCTTTTTGTTGGAAGGTCATCAAATATTAGCTTCTTGCAGAGAGCACTCCAAATTGCCCTGAGCTTGTTACAGAAACATCAATGATGATTAGTAAAATTGTTATGGAATCAAAGTCCCTAATCACAGAAGTACATGTCATCCTTCATACAAAATACCACATTTCCCTTCATCCTTATGTCACATTCTTCTGTCTTCTATGTTCGTGAATGACATGATATTCATACAGAATTAGATAAGCTCATTTTAACTCTTTCATAAGGTTAAATGTCTGGTTGCTTGAAATTTGGGAGAATAGAAATAAAAAATCAGCTTCAACAACAAGAAAATCTTTAGCTTTAGCACCTTTAGTTAAAATGGGAATCTACTTGGGATGTGAAAGATTTCATAACTGGAATAAAACCCATGAATTGGAAAGCAGGTTATTTTCTTTTTTTCTTTTGGAGGAGGGGGCGGGGAATAAGGTGTGATTTTATGCACAATTTGTGTTATCACACAATGCATACATCCCTTCCAATTTACAACACGTTCATTAATGTCTTTCAAACTTGTGTAAGGCAACTATCCTTACATTCTGTTTTCCAAAGGCCTTGAAAGCCTAGTTTGGAAGCAATAACCCTGCTTCCTTCTATTGTTATTATTCATGACATGAAAAAATGAGATCACGGGTGAAGGGGTGAAGGGGGAGTTAAATTATATTGGTATTATTATACATGAATGAAAGATGTGTGCAGGTTTGCAAAGTGGCAACTTGACAACCTCTTGAAATTCTTCTTTGCCTCTTCTCTGTAATAAGTTATGAGTATAAAAAATGTTTAGGGACATAATGGATGCAAAAATTCACTAAACAGTTTACCAGACATTTTACAGAATCTATAGGGAAAGTGAATTGAGTAGGTTTTGACATTCATCCACTATTATCCTAACTATACGAGGTCTGGACTGAAAGTATTGGCTGCAGAAAGTGTTTTAATTATGTTGACATTGGCTCAATACTTTTGGGACAGAGGTCATTTGTCAGGAAGCCTTTAATATGGCCTCTCCCTGAATGCCCTCACATCAGGATAAATCAGGCACATTGATGAGCAGCCAAGGTCAATGATCATTAGTGGGTTTTTTATTGGAGTATTATTACATTACTCACTGGGTAACTTAAATTAAGGTACATAGGTTTAACTAAAAATGATTATGTGCTATGGTAACATTATAAACTGAAATCTGATTAGCTTAGTTATTTCTTTCTGATTTTTTGCTTTATGCTTAAGATAGCATGCATCCAAAATACTTCCTGCTGGGAAATCTAGAACACATGATGATTTTACGTTATCTGAAAGTATTTATAAACTCTAGAGACTATACTGTTGAGAACACTTATTTATATATATAATGCCTGGAAGTTATTCTGTATTGTCTGATAGGTATTTCTTTTTAACTAAAGTACGTTGCTAACAGAATGAAATGTAGTAGGAAGAAAATTACCAGTTTTAATGGTATAGATTGCCCAGGTGGGACATTTGGATTTCAACCCAGATTGAACTAGCTAAGTAGAGACATGCCGTAGATAGCATTAGCGCAGAGCTGAAATTAAAACATACCAATTCATCCAATCATTTTTGACAGGATCCCTTTTGTCCCAAGTGACAGACCACAGCTCATCACCTAACCAGAGGAGAGACTTCTGTCCCAGGACATTTGCATACTTCGAGGTTGATCTGGCCTTCGGTGTAGCCCAGTGCTATGTCCTGTGCACTCAACTGTGCTGGCCTTCTTGTCACTTCTCTGCTCTGTCTAGGAGGCAGGGTCCACTTTTCTTTGCGTGGGATTATAACGTGCAAAATGTGACCCTAGAGCACAAGTGGCAAACACAAGGCCCATGGGCTGAATCCGGCCCTCCACCTGGTTTTATCCAGCCCAGCACCTAGTCTCTACCTGGCTTGCTTAACTGTGAAGGAGTAGTTACATTTGTACAGTCCTAAAATTACATTCAGCCCTTTGAAGGCAACCGCAAGGCTGACGTGGCCCCTGTGAAAATGAGTTTGACGCCCCTGCCCTAGAGCAAAGCAGAACCATTTATTGTTACCCTGAGAGAGACCTTGCCTATGAATGACACTAATCTGGATTAAATTTTATGGCGAAGTATATTAATTGGCCAGATTGTGACTTGTGTTCCTGTTTAGATGAGGAACATGTAGAATAAAAGGAAAATAATTTTTTTTTACCATTTAAAATAATTTTTAAGTATACAGGTCAGTAATGTCAATTGTAGACTCAGTGCTGTGCAACAGAGCTCTATAACTTTTTCATCTTGCGAAAAGCAAGTCTATGCCTGCTAAACAGTTCCCCATTACCCACCCCACTCCCCCCCAGCCCCTGGTAACTGCCATCCTATTGAACACTTACATGAGTTTTCCTACTTTAGATACACTTCAAAGAAGTGGAATCATACAGTAGTTGTCTTTCTATGACTGGCCTATTTCATTTTGTATAATGTCTTCAAGGTTCATCTATGTTGTAGCATGTGACAGGATTTCAAAAAGAAGATGCTTTAACAATTTTTTTTTTGTTACTTTAAAGAGATATTCAAGAACATTAATGCCCCCAGGCAACTTAAATTTATAAAACAATCATAAAGTTCCTGGGACTGAAAATAGCTGAAAATTGCACTCCTTACTTTGCATTTTCCAAATTCAAATTCATTCAAAGCACTGTGGTTACAAAAAAAAAAAGAAAGAAAGAAAGTTAAAATCATACCTATAGCCTTAGGACTACAAGTTTTTAACACCAGACGCTTTGAAGTACACTTTCAAGTGGTTTGTTTAAAAAATAATAAAGTGAGACAAAATATTTTACTTTTAATTTTTTGCATGTAGTTTTAATTAAACCTTTCTTAAGATAATTATTGATTTATAAGCAGTTTTAAAAAATAATACAAAGATATTTCATTACCCTGTAACTACTTTCCCCCAATGAAACATCTTGCAAAATAGTAAACATCACAGTGAGAATAGTGACATTGACATAGTCATTTGGTCTCATTCACATTCCCTCAGTTGTATTTATGTGTGTGTGAACATATGTGTATTTAATTCCATACAATCTTACTATGTGTTGTACAGTAAATTTTTAGAGCTTGTGGATTAGATGTGGTTATTTTCAAGGTATCATTATTTTTATAAATTTTAGTAGCAAGATAATGCTTTAATTTTATGTGACAACTTATTCAAGCTATACTCTAACATTGCTTAATCTCTCTAATTATGGAATATGTATATGTATTTTTTAATGTTAATTTTTCATCGTGTCATTATCACTAGGGAAGAAGGACACACCTTACAAATGTTACTGTTAATACTTGAAGACAATCATTGAGGAAAAATAATAGTTCTAACTTGAAAATTTACTATTTGGCTGAGAACTATTACATTTACTAATCTTAAAGAATAAAAGATCATTAGGCATTTGCATTAAGGGGTAAAACTTTTCATGTAGTTATATAATACTGCATAACTATATCATGGAGAATAAAATATGGTTACATATTTGTAAAGCAAATTAAGCAACCCTGAGGTACAAATGCACCATTATATTTTGTGGCATTCTAAAGATTTATTTCCTTGTTTATCTTCATAAATTATTCACATTTGCAGAGTCTGTACTTCTGAGAATGAGAATCCTTCCTTTTCTCAAATCCCTCCTAAGCTCATACACAGAAAGAGATTCAAAGAGAATTTTTTATGTTAGAGAGTTCTTTTTCTTTTTAGGAAAAATAGAATGGTGTAATAGGAATAAAATAACTTGCACTAAATTGGAAAAAGCTTCTTTACACAAATAAATTAAGGAAAATTTCTCCTTAATAGAAAAAAATAAATGCAACTATGAAAGGTTTTTCATTTGGCTCGGCCCCTTATTCCCCCTTCATTTCAGCAGTGACCGCATGATGTTGAGTCAGTTTTTCAGTTTTTACTTAATTACCTGAAGTCAAATGATGGCCATACTGAGCATATTTGGAGTATTTTCTGAGGCAAACTTAAGGTCATTCTAATGTATTCATTCCATACCTACACTAATAACAATGTTAAGCACAAATAGTAACTACAGTTATAATAGCTAGCTCATAAATAGCAATTACTATATACCAAGTACAGTCCTGAATTATTTCTCTAATCCACTGTACTCGTTTTGGTTTTTTTTAAGATTTTATTTATTATTTTCAGAGGGGAAGGGAGAGAGGCAGAGAGGGAGAGAGATGTCAATGTGTGGTTGCCTTTCACCTGCCTCCAGCTACAGACCTGGCTGGAGACCTGGCTTGCAACCTGGTTATGTTGCCCTGGCTGGGAAGCAAACCAGCCACCTTTGGGTTCTCAGGTGAGTGCCTTACCCACTGTGCCACCAGCCAGGGCTCTTGTTTAATCTATACTTTTGCATGTTTTCACTTTAAAATATACTTGTTTCAATATCCCTTTGAGTATTTCCCAAAGTTGTCAATGTTTTAGCACAACTTCTCAGCTTAAACTCTTCATTCCTGTTCCATTCTTTCTTTTGTGTGGTGTGTGTAAGAAATAGCATTTTATTCTGATTCCAAAGGCCCTTTTTCACTGGACAGATGGAAAACTCAACTCTTCCTCCTGATACCACAGAAACAGGGAAGGTGAAGAGGCACCATTTAATTCCAGTTGGACCTGCATTTATTTCTTACAGCACAGTAGCAATCACCTTCCACCAAGTCAGGGTTGAGCCTTGGACATGAAGTTGAGACTCTAAGGGTAGGGAGGGGTGTGGAAAAGATAAAGAAGACTTGGGCATAGTGGGGGTAGAAGAAAGAAGAAAGAATAGCAAAAGGAGAAATTCCTGTTCCATTCTTTAGCTCTCCTAATTTTCATTTTTCCTATTCCTTACTGAACTTTCCATAGTATCTGTTCTTTCCCTTTCCACTTTGTTTTCCTGTCTGCAGTAGTTTCTTTTTTCTTCTTTCTTTAGTTCTTAGGTGTTTGTGCTAACATTACTTCTCACCAGCACATCCCTGAGACCTTACACTTCTACGCTGGTGTTTTCAGTGATAAAGGAAAATGCCCCTTCTATGTTGTAGTTTCTCCCTGCTTTCCTCACTTTCATGGCTTTGGTTTTTCATTTGCTTGTTGTTGTTGGAGGGAGGGCAGGGCAGGGAGGCTAGTTTTTCATCTAGTTTTTATTTGTTTGTTTGTTTTTTAACAGAAAGTTTGTGTTAAGAGCTGTACTCTTTCCCTCTTTTTAGAAAACATGCCTATCACTGGAAAACTCTCCTTAACCATAGATTTATTTTTTTTAATCCATTGGGTGACATTGGTTAATAAGATTATATAAATTGCAAGTGGACATTTCTGTGATACATGATCTGTATATTGCATTGTATGCCCCCCACCCAAAATCAAATCTCCTTCTGCCACCACAGACATATTTCAGCAGGGACATTTGTTATAGTTCTAGGCTTGCTGTGCCCCTGCTGTCTCAGACTAAACCTGCCTCATGAAAACGTGGCTTAACTGCGTAACTCCCAGCTTTCTGGGCCTCAGTCTCTGCTACTTCTCTTCTGCTTCTCGGAGATAAAACGTTTCCACTAGGGGCTTATCCACCAGCCCCCATCACCTCAGTCCCTCTCCCACACTTCTGCGCATGGGAGCAGCCTGTGCCCTCCGTCGGCAGGCAGGATGTTCTTCCCAGTTTTTCTGAGATTTGCTGTTCTTGAACCCTTTTGCCACTGACATTGCTCTGCTTGGCCTTTGTCTCCACTTTGCTTCAGATGATCTTTCTCAGCCTCCTCAGCTTTTGGAAATTCTACACATATTTTAGCAACTACAAATTGTGCCTGCATCTCCTGTTTAAAAGCTGGAGGTTGCTGTATTTTATTAACACTCCTATGTCTTTTAAAACTAGCCTTATTGAGGAATAATTCACATTCTACAAAATTCCCCCCCTTGTAAGTGTGCTGTTTAATAATATTAAATAAACATATCCAATTATGCAAGCATACCACAACCTAGTTCTGTGAACTTGGCATTGGTCTGAAAGTTGGGTTGTGCCTGGTTGTAGTCAACTCCTTACTGTTTCTTTTAAGATTTTCTTTTCTTTTTTAAAGAGATTTTTATTTGTTTATTTTGAGAGCGATGGGAAGGGAGAGAGAAAGAGATGGAGAGAAACATCAGTCAACCTGGCTTGCAGCGGAAGCATGTGCCTTGATTGGCAATTGGAACCAAACCATTGACCTTTCAATTTGCTGGTGGGCACTCAAACCAATGAGCCACACAAGCAAGGGCCCTTTTAATATTTTAATTGCTGAAATGGAAGTCCTTAATTTACACAGCTGTGATCACTCTAGAAATTACGTGTGCTATGTTTTCGATATTAATAAATGTAAGGGGAAGACAGAAGTTTAATATAGAAGATTAATAACATACAGCTGTATTTTGGCATTTATTCTTCCAGTCCCTGATTTTTGTAATAGATGTGTTTTATGGCTTCTCAGGTAATTTCCTACGCAGAGGAGGCCATGTTGAGCAAAGCCCCGAAGCTCTGGGGCCAGGCAGGACACACTGATGTGACTGTGCCATGATTTGTCCTTTCAGAGTAAGGCTCTGCAGGTACCGTGACCTCCATTGAAAATGCTGTAAAGGAAAGGAAGCCAACTTAAAGTAGAGGTCCTGAACTATTTCAAACAAGGTAATATAATTTTAAAAGTAAACTTCACACTTGAAAACAATTTTTGCTACATTCAAAACTTAGTAGCAAAACTGGCTACTTCTTTTGGCTTTAGTGATAATGTCATAAATTCTCACTGGACCCTTGGTTAAATCAACTGACCCCCCTTGAACCTGGTTTCCTGAAATCCCTATAATAACTTATCTTTCTTCTAGTAAAAATGTTGAGGTCTTTTGTGAGCAGAAGGTGCTTCCATGGCATGTTAGATACAGTGAATCACTGCAGGTTCGTGGTCAAATGACAACACCCAGGCATTCCCAGAAATGGAGCAAGAGGAAGCAAGCCAACTGAAAGATGCCGCTCTCATTCTCTGAAAACTCCCAGCTAAAAAGAACAATCTCAGGGGCCGGTTGGCAGAACTATTGATTATGTACAGTTACCATTTATGAAGTGTTTTCTGTGTGCCAGACACAATGCTAAGCATTATATATATGTTCTTATTGAGAAACAGTTTAATATACATTGGGGGAGTTGGCATTTTCTCTTTGATAGATAAGGAGACTGAGATTTAGACAGATTGGCTATGAAATGGATTAGAAGTTGTGAATCCAGTACTGAAATTCAAATCTGGCTGGCTCCATAGCCAAACTCTAAAACATCCCCATGTAGAACATTCTCATGTCTATCCTCGGTTGCTCACACCTCCCTACACATATGTAAAAGGGGAAGATTTGGATGTGTCCTATGCTTCTCAATGGAAAACATGACAAATTCAGTATGTTCTCATATTACTATACTAACTGGAGTATGTACTAACATGCTGTTTTTATGGATTGTCCCATCACTGTCTTGGTCTGCTTGCAATATTTCTGTAAAGGGATACATCAGAAAGATAAGCACTATAGAGACAGCTTGGATTGTAAATAATAAGTGATGAGACTTAGTTAAACATTTCAATGCTAAGATATCATTTGTTCCATAACAGAATGTCACCTTTATCTGGTTGTACAGGATGAATCATGTCAGTATCCCTAAGGGAGCTAGATAAGTCTGTGGTTTAACATCTTACCTCTGTGCAATGTTTCCTATTTAATTTAGAAGGTTTCCCTTTTACATTTGTAGAGCAGTGCCTTAAGAAAAAATAGTTGCAGACAGCCAGTACTTTAGAGGTGGTATAATTAGTAGTCTATCTGTGATCAGAAGTTTCTTTTTCAAAAACTTTTTTCATAGAAATAAAAACATACATGGAAAATTTACACAAAGTACTGAAACCCTTTCAGATGAAAAAATAATACTGCAAAAATGGAGATATAACAGCCCACTGTACTGTATGGATTTAATTTGATTTAACATAACAATTGGCATGTGTTTTCAGGGAAAAAAAATATTGGAGGCAGCTGAACTAAGGTTTGAATCAAATCCAAAATCCTTCTCAAAGTATCTGCTGTTACAGCCTTCAAAGTCAAAGGATGTTGAATTGAAAAACCTGAGTTTGGAAAAGCAACCAGGTGAAATACTGGAGATGAAGAATCTGCTGTGGTCTTGGTCTTATTTCTTTTAGGTCACCTTCTCCAGGGAAGCTCATGAGATATATTTTCTCTTGTTCTCCTTCTCTCCTCCACCTACATATTAACACACTCATTTATGTAACGCAGATCAGAAAAATCTACCTAATTCTACACGCATATATAGGCGTGTATATTTTAAAAATAAGGTTGTTTATTAATTGGAGTGTAACAAAAACATCCTAAGTTCAATCAGTGTTCACCAATTGAATGCATACATTTAACTATGACCTGGATCAACATTAATAGCCTTCTAGAGCTCTCAGCTCTCTTTCTTGATATCTGATCACTGTTCTAACAGCTGACAGCACAGGTCAGCTTTACCTGTTTCTGAATAGCATATAAATAGAATCAAGCAAGTGTATCTTTTTGTATATGGCTTTTTTCACTCATTTGTGAGATTTGCCCACATTGTTGTGAGTAGCAGTATTTCATTTATTTTAATTGATGTATTGTTTTCTATTATATGAATATACTATATTTATTTTTCTATTCTACTCTTGGTGTACAATTACATTACTTTTAGTAAGGGGTATTTTAAATAATGCTACTATTATGAACGTTCTTATATATGTTTAGCTGTATGAATGTATGCATTTGTATCAGATGCATATCTAAGAGTAGAATTACTGAGTCGTAGGTTTTAGTTGATACAGTTTTCCACATGGTTGAACCAACTTTCATTCTCACCAGCTGTGTATGAGAGTTCCAACTGTTGACAGTGCATAATCAGTCTGTTGTGTTTTAGCCATTCTTGTAAGTCCATACTGTTATTACATTGTGACTTCAAGTTGCATTACACTGATGATGAATGAACTAACAAATGTTTTTGGGTGTTTATTGGTATTTGCATATTATCTTTTGTGAAGTGCTCTTCTCATTTTTAATTAGGTTTGTAAGATCTATTAAAAATATTTTCGAAGCCCTGGCTGGTGGCACAGTGGATAAGGTGCCAGCCTGTGAACCCAAGGGTCACTGGTTCGATTCCCCAGCCAGGGCACATGGTGAGGTTGCAAGCCAGGTCTCCAGTCAGGTCCATAGCTGGAGGCAGGAGAAAGGCAACCATACATTGAAGTCTCTCTCTCTCCCTGCCTCTCTCCCTTCCCCTCTCTCTAAAAATAATAAATGAAATCATTAAAAAAAATTTTTTTTCAAGTCCTGCCTGGTGGCTCAGTGGATAGGTGCCAGCCTGTGAACCCAAAGTCTCTGATTTGATTCCCAGTCAGGGCACATAACCAGGTTGCAAGCCAGGTCTCCAGCCAGGTCTGTAGCTGGAGGCAGGTGAAAGGCAACCATATATTGATGTCTCTTTCTCCCTCTCTGCCTCTCTCCCTTCCCCTCTCTTTGGAAATAATAAACAAAATCTTAAAAATATATATTTTCTCCTACACTATAGTTTTTCTTTTATAATCTCTTAATGATGTTTTTGAGGAACAGAGGTCTTATTTTTAAAGCAGCCCAAGTTACCAATCTATTTTTATGATGAATGCATTGTGTCATATTTAAGAAATCTTCACCTAACCAAAAGTCATGCAGATATTGTCTTGTGTTAACTTCCAGAAATTGCATTTTTTTACCTTTTATATTTATATTAACAATTCATCAAAGATGCTTTTCTTTTTAATTGTTGAATGTAGGGGCCAGGTTTTACTATTTTTCATATGAATATCCAAATGACCTTGTGCTGCTTACTGAAAAGACCCCCCTTCCTTCATTCTTTAGTGTTATATTTGTTATAAGCTAAGTAATAAGTCCTAAGTCATGTGTATGTTTGGTTATGGATTATTTTGGTCCTTTGTTCTTTTTATCCTTGTACCAACATCACACTTTCTAAATGCCTTGAACTTTTTACTTGTAGTATTTTTTAAAATTGGTCTGAGGATCTTTGACTTTTCATTTCTATATAAATTTCAGAATCAACTTGTTAACATTAACAGCAACTTTTGATGATGAGGTTTGTACTAGAATGGCACTAAATCTATATATCAAGTGTGAAGAATTGGTATCGCACAGTATATTCTAAACAACTATTTGCAAATATATCCCAGCCAAATGCAAAGAGGTGTTCTATCAGGATTAAGATGAGTTTAATCAAGAAATATGATGTGGTTTCATATTAGGAAACAACTAGTGCAACCATACAGAAAAAAAAAGAAGAAGAAGAAGAAGAAGAAGACAACATAGAATCTTCTCAATGGGTACAGAAAAAAAAAAAAAAAATTGCCCAACATCAAAATTCACTCATGGTGAAAACTCTTTGTAAGTGAAAACTAGGAAGGGACTTCTTTAATGTGTTGAAAAAAGATATTAACTCTGGGAGTGGGCCAGGATTCTGCTATCCCACATTTTACTGAAAATCCTGGCAAGCAACAAGGAAAATAACTCAGACTTTTTACTTAGCAGCTGGCTTCTGCAGAGTGAGAGTGTCAAAGACAAGAGTTGCTAATCTGGAAATTGGCATGGTGTCACTTCTACTGTGGTCTGTTAGTTAAGTTAGTCACAGAATCACCCAAATTTAAGAGAAGGGGACATAGAGCCTGCCTTTCGATGGGAGGAGTGTCAAAAAATTTATCATCACCAACCTGCCACAAGTTCTCATAAGTTAGGAGCTGCTTATATTTTCTTTTGTTTTTTTTTTAAGATTTTATTTTATTATTTTTAGAAAGAGGGGAAGAGAGAGAGGCAGAGAGGGAGAGAGACATCAATGTATGGTTGCGTTTCACCTGCCTCCAGCCACAGATCTGATTGGAGACCTGGTTTGCAACCTGGTTATGTGCCCTGGCTGGGGAATCGAACCTGCGACCTTTGGGTTCGCAGGCCGGCGCCTTAACCACTGTGCTACCAGCCAGGGCCGCTACTTATATTTTCATTAAAACTAGCTTGGTTGGGATAACTTGAGTTCCAATTTGATTGAACATAAAATGATGAGTCATTAATTTGATTCTTTGGGGTCTTACTAAGATATAATCTATTATTTTTCAGCATTGAATGTTGCTGTGGTATATGTTGTGGCAAGATTCATTCTTTCACTACTTAGAGCCAAGTGGGTTCTGTTTATTTATTTTATTTTGTTTTTCTCTTGGCCTAATTGCCCACATGTATCTGTCTTCATTTTAAGGATAGTATGTCTCTCTGACATATTTTACATACATATTTTTACCTCCTTTATTAGCTATTTAATAGTATTAAGTAGATATCCTAACTTTAAAATATATGTATATTATATGTGTGTCTATGTGTGTGTGTGTGTGTGTGTGTGTGAATGATATGGAGATATAGGTTGTGTGTTTATGTATGTGTGTATCCAAACATTTAACCTCTCATATTTCTATTATTTTGATAAGTATTTTTATCTCTTTCAGTCTACCTGTGCTTTGCACAAATCTCTTTTTATGCTTCTTGTAATGTAATTAGCAGTGGTTTCATTATCTTCTTTTTTTAAGCTCATTTATTCATTCATTTCATGGAGATTGTATTTTCCTTATTTGATTGGCCCATAACTTTCACTTGCTTTGGATATGTATTCTTAAGTTTACAGTATTTATTTTCTTCTTATTCATTAATAGATTCACAGATTCTATTAATAACAACTATCTTGAATAGATATGATAGAGGTTTCTCTATTGATCGGCAGAGAAGGAATCAGCTGGCAGTTTGAAGTGTTATCTCATAATTCAACATTTCCCTGATGTTTGTTTCTTTCCAAAGTAGTGAGTCTCAAGTAGTGAGCCTGTTCTAGACTAACAGAGACACTTTCTGGTGCAGAAGGATGACAAGTATGTCTGATTTGAGATATGATCTTTTAAATCAGGAGCATAGATCAATGTAGTTGCTGTCCCACCTTACTTTACCAAGAACTTATTCTGTAAATATGGCATATCAGGATACTAAATAAAATGTGCTTGTGTTTTGGGGGTGATATTGTCATTCCAAGCAACAGGGCATTGGGTTCACACCTCAGGTGAACCCCCCATTTTGGAAAATCTATGCTCTTCCAACTTACCTCTCACAATGATCAATTATAGAGTTATGGATATATTCAATTCTTATTTTCTTTTGTATTTTTTAGGTTGATTTCAGAATGAGAGGTATGAGGAGAAGGACATAGATTCTTTACCTTGAAATATATGACTGAGGTTTAGCATGCAGTCTCTGCCTATGAATTGACAGATTAGTTTGCAATATTTGAGAGTATGGGTGTGACATTTTTAAACTATTTGCACTTCTTTTAAATACAAAGTTTACAAGTCATTTTTTAATGAAATACCATCTATAGTTTTTATTAAATATTTTCATTGGCATGTTTTAGTTTATTATTTTATTTCTTTTAACATTTATTCTAACATTCTGATTCCCTTTTGCTTTTCAGATGCAGCAACTGTTCCATGAAAATTACGAACACAATCGAAAGGGTTATATACAAGACCTTCACAATAGCAAAATCCATGCAGCTATAACCCTTCATCCCAACAAAAGGCCCGCCTACCAATACCGGCTGCATAATTACATGCTGAGCCGCAAAATCTCTGAACTCCGTTACCGCACAGTCCAGCTGCATCGGGAGAGCGCGCTGATGAGCAAGCTCAGTAATGGCGAAGTGAGCAAAGAGGACCAGCAGCTGGGGGTGATGCCCTCTTTCAACCACTTCCAGCCTCGGGAGAGGGATGAGGTGATAGAATGGGAGTTCCTGACGGGAAAGCTCCTTTACTCGGCATCTGAGAACCAGCCTCCTCGACAGAGCATCAGCAGTATCCTCAGAATGGCGCTGGATGACACTGTCTTGCAGGTGATGGAGATGATCAACGAGAATGCTAAGAGTAGGGGGCGGCTCATTGACTTCAAGGAGATTCAGTATGGCTACCGCAGGGTGGACCCCATGCATGGGGTAGAGTACATTTTGGATCTACTCCTTTTATACAAAAGACACAAGGGGCGGAAGCTGACAGTGCCAGTGAGGCGGCACGCCTACCTCCAGCAGGTGTTCAGCAAGCCTTTCTTCAGAGAAACCGAAGAGCTCGACGTCCACCGTCTCGTGGAGAGCATTAACAGTGACACGCAGTCGTTCTCCTTTATATCCAACTCTTTAAAGGTATTGTCCTCTTTGCAAGGAGCCAAAGCAATGGGACAGCACAATGCAAAGAAAGTTCACATTCTTGTTCCTCTCATTGGAAGGTACGACATTTTCCTGCGGTTCATGGAGAACTTTGAAAATACTTGTCTTATTCCAGAGCAGAATGTAAAACTGGTCATCATCCTATTCAGTAGAGATTCTGGCCAAGATTCCAACAAGCACGTTGAACTGATAAAAGACTATCAGAGCAAGTACCCTAAAGCAGAAGTGACCCTGATCCCCATGAAGGGAGAGTTTTCCAGAGGTCTTGGCCTTGAAGTGGCTTCTTCTCAGTTTGACAATGATACTTTGCTGCTATTTTGTGATGTTGACTTGATCTTCAGAGGAGACTTCCTCCAACGATGTAGAGACAATACAATTCAGGGACAACAGGTGTACTACCCCATCATCTTTAGCCAGTATGATCCAAAGGTAACCAATGGAGGAAATCCTCCTACTGATGATGACTTTGTCTTTTCAAAGAAGACTGGATTTTGGAGAGACTACGGATACGGAATTACCTGTATTTATAAAAGTGATCTTCTGGGTGCAGGTGGATTTGATACCTCAATACAGGGCTGGGGACTGGAAGACGTAGACCTCTACAATAAAGTTATTCTCTCTGGCTTAACCCCCTTCAGAAGTCAAGAAGTAGGAGTGGTGCATATTTTCCATCCAGTTCATTGTGATCCTAACTTGGACCCTAAGCAGTACAAGATGTGCTTAGGATCCAAGGCAAGTACTTTTGCCTCAACCATGCAACTGGCTGAAATCTGGTTGGAAAAACATTTGGGTGTCAGGTACAATCGAACTCTCTCCTGACAGTCCAGGCAACGGGTGTTGCCTTTTTAAAAGGGGAGTTTACCTCATTGTTGGTTGTTGTTATTTTAATTTTATTATTGTTATTTTTATTATTGTAATTATTATTATCATAATTTTATTTTGTTGTTCTGGTCTTAACAACTCTTGGTTGTCTTCCAAAGGGTGTTTGTTGACCTCAAGCAAGAGGAGTGAGTCTACAGTTCACTGATATTTCAGATTTCTACTGAAGTCAATGTGTGTATTACTTTTATGTATCTTTACATGAGATTGAGCTAAATTGTGGCAATCAAAAGACTTTTGAAGCTCATTCATCATGAGAGACAGCTTAGAAGAATGTTCCCTTGGGTCTTACAGATGCAATATCGACTTTTATTTTGTTTGTTATATTCAATGTGATACAAATATTAACTGGTGAAAGGTACCACAAAAGTGCTTTATGCTTCCTATGGGGAAGGGACTCTGTAACATAAACTTGAGTTTTGTAATTTATACAAGGACTTAAATATATATACAATAATTTTCTTCATCTTTAGAATTTTTAAAGTAAATGAACACTTATGATTGTATGTTTATTTTTTAAAAAAGTGTTTTAAAAATTGAGGAGTTTTGTTCCACAAGCAACCGGTACTGGCTACCCTGGTCTTAAGAAAATTATGTACTCCTCACAAGTGTCTGCTATAAATGCGAATGAACTTTATTTTCTCAAGAAATATGATTTAATTAAATATTCATGTACATTTTAGAAGCTTTATGAAACAATGTCCTTCATTTGCTGGCAAGAAGATAAAAATGACAGAACCTGGTTATTTATAATAAAACACAGGTATAACTGTATTCTTTTTCAAAAACACTGAAAAAGTTGTGTTGTTTCCTTTTAGTCATAGTCGATGTAATTCTTATAGTGGTTATCGTCACCAAAATGTGCTTGCTACACAGACTGGAAAAGTTAATGAGGGATGATGGGCATGCTATTTGTAATATAATGCTTTAAATTCTAGCTTCCAGCCCTGGCTGGTGGCACAGTGGATAAGGTGCCAGCCTCTGAAACCAAAGGTCGCTGGTTTGATTCCCCAGTCAGGGCACATAATCAGGTTGCAATCCAGGTCTCCAGCCAGGTCTGTAGCTGGTGGCAGGTGAAAGGCAATCATACCTTGATGTCTCTCTCCCTCTCTGCCTTTCTCCCTCCCCCTCTCTCTAAAAATAATAAATAAAATCTTTTAAAAAATAAAAATAATAAAAACAAATTCTAGCTTCCATAAGTGATTAAAATGAGCAGTTTCTTTATTCAATAATTTTCAGTCCAGGAGAAGCATTCCTCCTTACCTGTGTCAGCTTTGCACTCAACCTGAAAGCAGAATTGGTCAGAAACAACCTTTCATATAGATTGTAGATGGTTTAAAGATACAAAAAAATCAATGGGGAAATTATGAAAATGAATTAATTTTACAATTATAATTGTGCAATTAGAGAAACCACATAAGAAAATATCTCATTTAATTTCATGTATTCTTTTTAAAACTGAATCAATGGTTTCCAGTTTGTAGAAAACAGAAATCTTTTTCAAGAGAGAAAATGAAAATCCAGGCAAGAAGTGGTCCCATTCTCCATCCACCCAGAGCTTTTTGTCCCAACCACACAAAACCCCCAATTGGAGTGTATGTATATTCGTCTGCATGTCTTTCCAGAGTTTCTTAAGCAGAAAAGTCACATACTTTATTTTATTTCATTTTTAGATTTTAATTATTAATATTTTAGAGAGAGAGGGAAAGAGGGAGAGGCAGAGAGGGAGCGAGACATCAATGTATGGTTGCCTTTCACCTGCCTCCAGCTACAGACCTGGCTGAAGACCTGGCTGGAGACCTGGCTTGCAACCTGGTTATGTGCCCTGGCTGGGGAATCAAACCAATGACCTTTGGGTTTGCAGGCCGGCACCTTATCCACTGTGCCACCAGCCAGGGCTTACATAGTTTATACGTATGAAATGTGGCACATTCTACATGCTGTGTTCTGCACTTTGATTTTCTTTTTTCACACAATTCAGAGTGAAACTTGTGTTGAAATAGATTTGAAAGTGATTGCTATAAATTGTTACCATTACTTGGAAATGATCGCCAGGGGTCCATGTAGCATTTGCCCTAATGATGGTAATCTCTTTTAGTGAAGATATTTCAAGGACCTCAAAAAAATAGGATTGCTTAATGTTGCAACAAACATGATAGCTCTCTCCTGGACTATCACATGTAATCTTCATAATTGCATATTAGAAAGGAGGTAATGGCACTTTCGGATGTAAAACAATTTGATAGGGCCAACAATTCTGAATTGACTCCTACTCTGATATTGTCTCTGGCCTTCATAAACCCTTATTTTAATAGCTTATTTTTCTACATTTATGACTTAGCTTTTTTATAGGCTTTATTTTCCTGAACAGTATACATGTTTTAATTTTTTTTAAACTGAACAGTATATCTGTTAACATGAAGTAGAGATAGTCATTTGGAAAGCTCTATTACTAGATAACAATTCTAAGCGATTTTTATTAATGAAGAAAAGAAGTTAGGGTCTGATCTTTCCTTTAACTTAGACAACTGAAATATTAAAGGGTTTTACAGAAGAATAAATATAAAGGCCTCATATAAAACACCCCCAGTGTTAAGAGTCATGGGGCAGCTGCCCAAGGATAAAGAGGCATTCTCCCCTTACACTGATGAAATTATGCTAATGAAACAAGGGAATCTAGAGATCTCATTGGAACACACTCACTGCACTGAACTTAGTGTAGGTGTATTTAAATTCTATTTTATAATTTTGCGTTGAGCTTTCCTGTGATATTTTTTTCCCCAAGCACAGCCATATTTCCTGACTGAAAATTTATTGGAGTTACCCTAGTAAAATGAAGAGTGGGTTTTAAAAGCTGTTAGGTATCCATTGCTCAAAATCCCTTTAAGGTTGAAGAGCAGCACAATGTAAATGCAACCTGAAGCACAATATGTGTATGTTATTGACATTACCTTGGACATCTGTGGGTGTCCTGTTTAAATGTTCCCCCAATAACAGTCTCATCAACCTTCATCATCATCTTATTGACCATCTGCCATCCACTCAACACCATACTATGCATTTTACTTGCAATGTTCTTTTATTTTATTATTTTAAATAGATTTTATTGATTATACTATTATAGTTGTCACAATTTTTCCCCTTTGCCCCCTCCGCTTCATACCTCCCTTTCCCCCAGCACTCCCCCTCCTTAGTTTATGTCCATGGGTTGTGCATGTAAGTTCTCTGGCTTCTCCATTTCCTGTACTGTTCTTAATGTCTCCCTTTTTATTTTGTACCTACCAGTTATGCTTTTTGATCCCTGTATGTTTCCTCCATTCTCCCCCTTCCCCTCCCCACCAACAATCCTCCATATGATCTCCGTATCTAAGGTTCTGTTTCTGTTCTAGATGTTTGCTTAGTTCTGGGGGGTGGTTAGATTCATTTGTTGATAATTGTGAGTTTGTTGTCATTTTACTGTTCATAGTTTTGATCTTCTTCTTCTTTGTCTTAAATGTGTCCCTTTAACATTTCATATAGTAATGGCTTGGTGATGATGAACTCCTTCAGGTTTATCTTGTCTGGGAAGCATTGTATCTGCCTTTCTATTCTAAATGATAGCTTTGCTAATCTTGATTGTAGGCACTTGCTTTTTGTCACTTTAAATACTTCTTGACAGTCCCTTCTTGCCTGTAAGGTTTCTTTTGAGAAATCAGCGGACAGTCTTATGGGAACTCCTTTGTAGGTAACTCTATTCTTTTCTCTTGCTGCTTTTAAGATTCTCTCTTTATCTTTAACCTTTGGCATTTTAATGATAATGTGTCTTGTGTGGTCTTCTTTGGATCTAGCTTGTTTGAGATCCTCTGTGTTGCCTGGATTTGTATGTCTATTTCCTTAGCCAAACTAGGGTTTTCCTTCATTATTTTTTCAAATAAATTAATTTCTTGCTCTTCCTCTTCGCCTTCTGGCACCCCTATGATTCAGATGTTGGTACACTTAAAGTTGTCCGAAAGATTCCTATATTTTTCAATTCTTATTTTTTCATTCTATAATGGTTAACTATTTATTTCTTTCAAATCATTGATTTTAAACCCTGGCTTCCTTCATCTCACCATTGGTTTTATGTGGATTTTTCTTCATTTCACTTAGGATAGCCTTCACTTCTTCCCTTATGTGTTTGCTATACTCAATCATGCCTGAGCATCATTATCACCAGGGTTTTGAATTCTGTGTCTGTTGGGTGTGAGGTTGTCTATCCCCTCATTGCTTAGTTCTCCCTCTGGAGCCTTGACCTGCTCCTTCTTTTGGGCCATACTTCTCTGTGTCCTCAACTTGACAACCTCCAATATTTGCCTCTGTGTATTAAGTAGAGCTGATGCACCTGTTACTTTGTAAGGGGTGGAGCCTTAAGATTCATCAGTGCTGGGCGAACAGTTTCATCACCTTGTGGCACTATCTGGATGAGTATTACTTCTTTATATCTTTGTTAGACTTCTGTGCAGTTTGATTCTCTGATAGTTCTCGTTTTCTGTTTTGACATAGATGTAATCCTTCTTATGGTTGTAGAAGGAAGCAAAGCAGGTCTACCTATGCCTCCATCTTGGCTGGAAGCTGCATTATCCTTTTAAATGTAATCTTCACAACACATCTCAAAATACTGACATTATCTTCTTCATTCAATTGATATAGAAACTGAGGTCATAAACTAGGCCTGGAGGCACTACAACCTTTTATTTAGACAATCCCAGCCACTAAAAAGTGGCCTTATACTGTTCATACATCTGGTATGCTGGAGTGTTAAGGTTTAATTGCTGTCTGAATCTGAAGCACCTGTCTTCCCACTCTAACCCATGGCTTCTCAGCTGTTGGGGTGATGTAGGAGACAATGGGGGAGCAAGGGTCTCACTGACACCTTGCACATGTTTGATCCATCATTCAGCTTGCTTCTGCAGGACACTCATTCTATACAGAGCGAAGTTTGCTGTTTTACTCAGAGCCTCTTCAGGCCTTTAGTCTTAGTCCCCCACCTCTGAGTGTACTTCTTTGGAAAGGGTTTCTTCCGTCTCCTTACTCACATGTTCCTGGCCCTCAGCCAGTAGGAAAAAATGCCCAGAATGCCTGACCCTAGTAGCAGCCCTTCTATATGGTCTCAGCCAGAAGACAGCACAAGCTGTCCATAGTGAGCACCACCACATAACTGCTGGGCTATTTATGTCACTTCACCCATGCAGACTTGGCTAAAGCAACTCTGTGAGAGTGGAGATATTTCTGAATCTAAAGGTGGAGACCAGTATGCCTAGTTAATAGATGGGAAGTTAGAGAATGAAATACCCAAATATGGGCTGGTAGTCCAACCAAGAGAATGAATGGTCCCTGGGAAGGTAAATTGTAAAGTTCCTCTGTTTTTAACATAAGAAAGCTGGAGCCCATCTCTAGTCAGCTTCCCCATGGCTGGGACATTGGTTTCACATGGTTGCATTTTCACATGGGTCCTGGGCAGTTCCTTCTACCAGGAGGAAGCCCAGAGGATGAGGCCACATTCTAGTGCCGGGATTGCCCAGATGAGAGGCTGTAGTGTTGCCAGGCCAGAGAACCTCACCTAGGACTGCCTTGTCCTGGAGGAATAGCCTAAGCTAGACTTGCACTGTGTCTCCATTCTTTCCCTCTCCCCTCCCAAGAGAAAAGTCTTTTTAAGCAGGTAAAATATGTGTATCAAGATGAGTCTCCAATAACCAGTAAAATGTCTGTAGCCCTCTCTTGGCCATGGTGAGATTTTTATGGCAGAATGAAGGCCTCAGTACACTCTACATTATGTAGCCAAACTACCTGTCTTTTCCTACCACCTGCTGCTTTCTGAGTGGCTGCACCTTTGTCTCCCAGTTGGAAGGACCCAGCTTTATTCGCACTTTTGCTTTTCTGTGGTTTCAGTAACCATCAGCCTGTGTCTGAAATATTAAATGGAAAATTTGAGAAATAAGCGATTCATACATTTTGTGCACTGTTCTGAGTAGTGATGAAGTCTCTGATCTGTCCCATCCACCATGTGACTCACCCATTTGCCCATCATCTCCAGCTATGGACACTGTGGCTGTTAGTCACTTAGTAGCTGGCCTGGTTACCAGGTCTGCTGTCACGGTATGGCAGTGCTGGTGTTCAAGTCACCTTCTATTTTACTCAGGAACGACTCTAAGGCATAAAGTGGTGCTGGCCATTCAGGCATGCCGCAGGGGAGCCAGAGTGCTTCCTTAAGGTGAAAAGGTGACAGTTCTCTACTTAATAAGGAAAGAAAAAAATGTCCTACGCTGAGGTTGCTGAGCCCTACCATAAGAACAAATTTTTCATCCTTGAAATTGTAAAGGAATAAGAAATTTGGGCTAGGTCTCTGGGGGTTGGGGAGGCTATGTTAGTTATATGGTGCATGAGTACGTCGCAGTGTTATCTCCTGCACCTCACCTTATCACATCACAGGGCCACTGTGTCCTCTCACATCATCACAAGAAAGATGAGGGTGCTACAATCACATTTACATAACTTATAATGGTATATTGTCATAATGCTTCCATTTTATTAATTGTTGTTCATCTCTTATTATGTCTAATTTATAGATTAAACTTGATCATGGGTATGTATTTACAGGAAAAACACATAGTATGTATATGGTTCTGTACTGTGTATGTTTCAGGCATCCACAGGGAGCTTGGAAGGCGTCCCCCATGGATAAGAGGGACCGCTGTAATGATTGAAGAAACGTCTCAAGCAGCAGCCTGTGATTATGACGATCATAGGACGAATGGGCAAAATAGTGCTGTAAGGTACACTAACTGGATCTGTCTTAGCGCTGATGACTTGCCTACCTTCCCCATCCTCTACCTGAATTGGTATCGTAATCACTGTCAAATGTACAGTAAAGGCTGTGCAGGGGCCGGTGCCTCCTCGAACTTCTGTTTTCAAATGCAGCTCTGCCTCTGGCATCGTTACTAAGGAAAATAGAGGGTGACTTGAACACCAGCACTGCCACAATCTCCCGGGGTGCCTGCTGCCAACATACTTTGACAGGTAGTGAGCACGGTGGGCCATCAGCAGCCATTCCCACCCCCAGGGGACAACACAGTCCTCTGAGGCAAGCAGTAGACCACCGGGCACTGACACAAAGACTCGTGCATGATCTTGTACTGCCTTCAATTTGACAGGCGCCTGTCTCCTTCTTCCTCTCTTGTATCCGAAGCTGGCTAGGTCTGTACCACGTTTGAACTTCTCTCCATGCAGGATTTTATTTCAGTTGAAATCAGTCCATATGCATTAGTCTGTAGATTGGTACAAAAGCCAAGATTTTTGAGTTTCAATGTTCCATCATGCGTAGGCTGTTCCATTGCAACCCAACTTCAGTCCTTATTTATAGGATTAATTCTGAAGTAACTGATGAGTTTAAGGTTAGGATAAAATTTTATTTCAAATGTACCTGTTATAAAAAGAGTTACTTCAACAGAAAAAAAAAAAAAAAAAAAAAAAGGAGCTTCTACCTCCCCCCACCCCCAGAATACTTGCTTTTACCTGTAATGTTAATCAATTAACAGGTATTTATGCATAAATTGTTTGAGAACTATCCTCTCAAGTAGAAACACTAAGGCTGAAATTTTGCCTCACCTGAAAGCACGCCTCTCATCACTATCAGGCTTCCTTCCATGGGGCTGTTCTCTATCCCTGAGTTCCACCTTGACCCCTATCCCTGATATCCCCACAAATATCACATGTTCTTATTTTACCCAAGTGGGGAAAGGTTTGGGTATATGTGAAATAGAGTGCAAGATCTGTAGGTAAAGTTCAAATACACAACTATGAAGCTGTCATGATTCTGGTGTCACGTGTTCAATTTGACATCAGCCAAAAACTCAGGGCCAAAAGTTCCTACAAAAAATGAAAGTAAATACTGCAACCTTAGAATTAATACCTTTCTATATCTAATCTATTAAATGTCTGTCACCACAATCAGCCTCAAGGAAAGTCTTCAATAGGTGATAAATAAAATGTTAAAGGTATATAATACTAAGAAAACGAAAGGGAAGTACATTGCATGTCTGCTTTTTAAAAAAATTTTCTTCCTTTTCTCTGCTTGTGGATTCTTCCTTGTCTCCCACAGTTAGGAACAATTTGATACAAGATATGTAAGGTTTAGACTATAAACTTCTAGTATGGCTTTTGAGAAGTCATCACTGTATAAATCTGAACTTGAAGGCTGAAGCTAAAGTAAATTTTTCAACTCTTTTTCATTAGCAACCCTGGTCTATTTAAAGCATGCTGGTGTTTATTTCTCCTACTTGTTAGCCAAGTGGAATCCCAAGGGCAAGGAGCTTATGTTGCCTTGTGAGTATTTAGATAAACAGAAAGCAGAGAAGTTGGAAAGTCTCCCATCCCTTCCAAGTGCTTCCCACTCCTCAATTAATCTGCCCAACGTTCAATTCAAGTTTGTACGTTAATAGAAAAAAAATTGCATCAGAATACTTATTGAATTAATTTTCATGAAAGGAAAAGTGATTTCATGACTAAATCTTAATGTATATTTTTAGAAATCACTACGCTTTCAAAAATGGAATTTATAATAAAATATTATCAGTTTATATATATTTTATAATTTACTTCAGATGCCCGATTATATAGAGCTTAAGAATATCAAATGGGTCCTAGCTGATTTGCTCAGCTGGTTAGAGCATAGTCCCAATACACCAGGCTTGTGGGTTTGGACCCCAGTCAGGGCACATACAAGAATCTACTAATGAACACATAAATAAGTGGAACAACAAATTGATGTTTCTCTCTCTATCTCTCCCTTTCTCTCTGCCCACTTCTTCTCTCTCTCTAAAATCAATTTAAAAAGAAAACCAAGTAATTATATCATTTATACAGTCACCCCTATTTTCCCAATATCTATAATGTTCATATTTTCATATTCTACATAAGACAAGCAAAATTCTTTTAAGAAGACTGAGAACTCAGAAAGGGCTCAAAAAGAGAGCATCATGCTCTTATACCGACCCCTTAGGTAATGTGTGGTGAATTTAGGAAAGGGTCTCTTGGTCTTCAAACATTTCTCCCATCTGCCAGTTCATAGAAGAAGTCATTTAAATAAGGGAAAAAGGCAAAGTGATGTTTTTGTTATTTGATTCATCATTGCAAACAGCAAAACAGCTATTGTTTATTAAGTGCTTTCTTCTCTGTCCTGTTACTGGGGAAACATGACCTCCTCTGAATTGCTACTCTAAAATAGGTATCATTGTTCCCATTACACAGAGGAGCAACATGGGTGACAGAGATTCTTTTGTTCTCTGAAACGAAAATGTCAGGGTTCACACTGGGACTCCAGCATGGTCCATCTGAGTCCAGCTACAGACTTTCCCCTGGACACCTAGGTCTGGCAGGATGGAGTGAGTATCCACCTAGTTTCTGACCTAAAAGATCACACAGGGTGCTCTGTGAACAAGATTGCCACGCGTTTATACTGCTATCAAGACAGTAATGGCAGAATGATTCTGGCAGAAAATTTTTCTTTCATACTTTCTCCCTCTCTCACTCCCTCACTCCTTCCTTCTTTAGTTCCATCACATAACAAACTTACTCTATCTAATGCCTTACTTGAGACAATGTGACAGGGTGACATTGCATTTTGTTCAAACCCCTGCCTTGGTGACATCAGACTACACCAAGTGGCTGGGTAGTCCACATGCCATAATTCATAATTTGGTCACATTAAAATATCTTAAAGGTGCTGGCCTGCGAACCCAAAGGTTGCAGGTTCAATTCCCCAGCCAGGGCACATAACCAGGTTGCAAAACAGGTCTTCAGTCAGGTCTGTGGCTGGAGGCAGGTGAAACGCAACCATACATTGATGTGTGTGTCTCTCTCTCTGCCTCTCTCCCTTCCCCTCTCTCTAAAAATAATGAAATAAAATTTTTAAAAAATTTTAAAAATATATCTTAAAGGAGAGAAGTAGGATATTATAAAATAGAGACTCACAGACAGTGGGACAAATATCAAAGGGAAAGATTTTGAAATTTCACAGAATGCATATACAGGGTTGGGCAAAAATAGGTTTACAGTTGTTCATGGAAAACAATAATTAATAAATAATACAGGAATAAATTTTGTGTTTTGTGTACTCACAACTGTAAAGTTACTTTTTCCCACCGCTGTATTTTGGGAGAAAATCAGTTTTATGTATACTTTTAAAAGACATCATTCATTGAGCTTACTTCTTAAATAAATATAAATAAATGTATCCAACATATTGATTTATGCTTCTAAAATGTATGCTTTATTGTCTTCACTCTAAGAGCACCTAGATAGTTTTATTGTGTCATTATTAATTATTATTTAAAGAAATAACATTTGAATATGAATCACATGAAAAAAATGTCAGTCATTTCTGCAACAAAACATATTCTGAGACAGTTTATAACAGCAGATCTCTGGCTTTAAAAAAATCCAGTTGTGAATTAGTGGCAGGTATTATTTCTCAGGGCATTCTTGGAAAAGAAATCTCAGCTTTATTCTTTTATTCATTTTTGCAAGAAAAAATTGGCTGCAAGGAAATTACAGTTTTTTAGGAAAAAAGTGAATGGAGGCGAACCACTTCCTCCTCCTGTGAGTTTATAGATGTATTTTATTCTCTTTATTCCTTGACCTTTTTTGATACTAGTCCCTCTTTCTTTCAGTGGGGACTTGTTCCTAAACCAGGAGCTGTAACCTGCCGCTGTCTCGTTCACTTGTTCTTGATGACTGTCTCTCCTTTCCATGGGCAGAGTAGCCAGGTTCATCTCTCATTCTAACTGATCTCTTCAGCATCTTCAAAAAACATAATCCTGTTTAAAAAATTCTTTCAGTGAATAGTTAATAAAATGGTTTTATTATTAGTTTTAAATTAATGTTTTTGAAAAATATATTTCATCTCAAAATAGATCAAAGCTGCATAGCACTAACCTCATTTTGCTTTTTACTGACGTCAAGTGAATTTTTTAAAGTAGTTTAAAAAACAGGAAATTAGGAATTACCAGGTTCATCTTGTTTTGAAGTAATATCTGAGAATATTTAGTCTCCTTTTAATAAGACTCCGCATGAACTTTTGAAGACCCAACTTGTCCTTGGAATGAGCATGTTGTAAAACTGAAAATAAGCAGGATCTTGATGATGCACAAAGCATGGTTACTTCTCTTCTTAAAACTCTCTGAAGTTTTCCACATTTACTTGGAATAGCACATAAACTGCGCACTGTGCCAGGTAACAGTGTGACCTGCCCTGGCCCCTGCCCCTCGCTCACACCTGCTTCCTTAGCTCCCACCCATCAGGCCCGTCTCTGTGGATTGTCAGCCCACCAAGCCTGCTCCTTGAATCTGGAAAGTTTGTCCTTGGCATCTCCCCGTTGCTCCTTTTTGTAACCGCATCTCAGCGCAAATGTTGCTTTGTGAGGGAGGCTTTCCTAACCACCCAACCTTAAATAGCAATTTCTGCCACCCCTCCAAGTTATGTTCCTTGGTTTCTCTGTTTATTACCATCAGCTAGTTGTTATCACTCTGATATAGCATCTTCTATACTTTTATCTAGTATAGTCTGTTTACAGTGAGCCCGGTGTTTTCATTGCTTTTTAATATACCCTTCTCCTTGTCACTTCCTTTCTAACACACCTGCTGCAGGGGAACAGGGAAGACAGATGTCCTGCTCAGCACCTGTCCTCAGCCCCTAGATGAGGGACTCACACTGGATGATGTGTGATGATGGATGATGACTGAGATGCTCAGGGATCTCAGTACCAGGGCTGTGACCCCGACTTAGAGAGTACATCCCGTCCATGTCTGCACAGGCTCAGCTCACCTCACCGCCCCTTGCACTTTTGTGTTCTCCACCAGCTGCCTCCTTCATCTTTCTTCTTTCTTAATTTGCCTTTTTCATTTACTTAAGCACTGTGGACTTCTAGCTTCATCATTCTCAGGGTTCTGCATCATTTTACCCCTTTCATTCCTTTACTCATCAGTAAGTTTTCCATCTTTTAGAATGTGCTAAATATTTATCAAGTACTAAGCAATTCAGGAAAGAAATACCCCCTTCCTATAACAATAACAAAACACAAGAAACCAAGCCCCAGGTTGAGAGTCTCCTTCAGGATAGCTACAAGGACACAGTTGATTTTCTTTCTTCTGCTTACTCTGCATAATTCTGGTAGGGGTTCCCTTTGAAAGTTGGGGGTTTTAGGTGTCATTGTACCATCATCTAATGCACACTGTCAAATCTCTCTTACGCTTGACATTTCAGATCAAAGATGATGACTTAAGAGAGTCTACCATTGAACGTGAACAGCTCTGGGATCTATCAGCGACCCTTGTGGGTTCAGGGTTCCACCTTATCTAGGGGTTTTGAGCAGATTTTGAAATGATTGATCTGTATTAGAAAATCTTACAAGGCACAGAATTCCGACTGGATCCTCAACACAAAGATAACAGCTGCTAATTAATTCACAAGGGCACGTTGGCTGGCCTCACATTATTATGTCATCAATATCCAAAGACTTCTTAAAAGCAACATTTAGCGGGGAAAGGTTGTCTGGTAAGCACAGGTTTGGAGTTAATGAAAATGAATGATGACTTAAAACCATACTGCCATTGAGCTCTGGGGGCCTGACAATCAGAAGGAGCAGAGATGACTATTTCCCAAGGCAATGAACTCTCTGGACCATGTGCCTTTATCCCAGATGGCAATACTGACCCTTCCATAGCTCTAGCGTATAATGCTTGTTACTATAGTCATGAGTGCTATTTGAATAAATTGTCTATTGTTCCTGTACTTGTAACCCCTAATTTGTAGAAGGCAAAATGTTTTGGCCTGTTTCACCTTCAGAATTTATTAAACTATATTTTGTGAAATATTAACTAGGGCAAATAAAACACTTGCATGCCCTGGCTGGTGGCTCAGTAGATAGGTGCCAGTGTGCAAACCCAAAGGTCGCTGGTTCAATTCCAAGCCAGGGCACATAACCAGGTTGTAAGCCAGGACTCCAGCCAGGTCCATAGCTGGAGGCAGGTGAAAGGCAACAATACATTGATGTTTCTCTCCCTCTCTGCCTCTCTTCCTCCCCCTCTCTCTGAAAATAATTAATAAAATCTTAAAAACACACACACAAAAAAAACTTGCACTTGCATTCTATGAAAGAGTAATTGCTTTTGAAACTATATTCTTACAAAAAGGGGATGGATGTAATACAACAACAATAAAATTTTTAAAAAACTATATTCTTATAAATGTGAATCTAATCATCAGGCTAAAAATACAAAAGATTATAAAAATAATCAGAAGTCTGCAATGTCTTGCTCTCAGTGCAGTCTTACAGTTGAAGTCAACTATTTGAACTTATAATTATGTGCACTTTGCAACTGAACTAGAGAAAAAGTACATGAAGGCTGTGTTTTTTAAGTAATCCATTGAAAAAGTGACTGGCCACAGCTAGTGACTAATGGCTAATTGATATGTTATATCCATCGTACGAATATGTATAAATGAAAGAGAATTGGGTTATACAAAAAGCAAATTATGTAATGCATGACTTTCACCTTGACCCTTGCTAACTCCAAGTCAGCTCTGATTCTTCACTTTGTCATTACCAGGCAGCCCAGAAAACTCTAGCCTGCCAGTCTCCCTAAAATGATGGAGGTACTCTTACAAATACCTTTCCTCTTTCTTCCTATTTTAGCCTCTGGGCAAACCATTATTCTGCTCTTATGACAACATGCCTTCATGATGAACATATTATATATGGTCAGATTATATGTTATTATATTAGTTTTATCATTATACTGGATATATGGCATTTGAGGGTGGGTCTCTGGTCCCAGAAGCCACACAACATACAAACTGTGTCATAGGACAAACTCTTCCTGTTTACCTCCACTAAATTGTCCTTAGAACTTGCTAATACAAGGCCCCGTGCCAAGATTAGAGATGTTAAGTTGGCAAAACCTGCGCTCTATCCTCAACAATCTCATCCACTTCAAATAAGCGAGAGAAATAATTTTTACGTCCTTGCGCTCAAATTCTGGTGATGCACTTTGGGGTCTACCTAAAATTTTATGCAATTCTATATTTTTTAAATTAATGTTCATTATTTAACTTTATTGATTTGAGAGAGAGAGAAAGAGAAAGAAAGAAACGTTGATTTGTTGTCCCACTTATTGATGCATTTATTGGTTGATTCTTATATGTGCCCTAACCAGGGATTAAGCCCGCTACCTTGATGTTTTGGGACGACACTCTAACCAACTGAGCTACCTGGCCAGGGCAATGCTTGATTTTTATCATTAATAATATTTCCCAACATATAGCACTGCCTTTATTAATATATATTTATTTTTAGGGATTATAGAAAAAGAATAAGAATAAAATTGTGATTAAGCAGATGTAGTGAGCTCCAAACCTCAAACAACATACCTTTGACCACAGGGGAGGTTGGGGCAATTTTACCTCATAGACCACAGTCCTTATCAAGTTTTTTTTGTTTTTTTTTTTTGTCTACATTAATTTTGTCCTGGCAGAAGACATGGGGTTTGGGGTTTCTGGCTTAGCAAACAGGCTGGTTATTTACTTATGAAACATCTTGCATTGGTTCCCCACACCCTAAGCCCTTCAGGGTGATACAGAGAGATCCAGATGGTGCACGCATCACAAGAGAGGAGCTCCAAAATGATGCCTCTCAGAGCTTTCATAGGGTGTCTAGCATAGCTGTTTCCTTGGGAGAAGGCAGGCCCTTATCTTTCTCTCATGAACAGGTTCTCTCCGAGCAGAGGAGGGCAAGGTCTCTAGAATCATTACAGCTGTCAGCTAAACAAATGGTTGCAGGGGAGAGAAATCTGTAAATCACTCACCAAGGAATCTGGATTTAACTTTCAAGGTGTGCTTGCTGCTCATTCATCTTCTAATCCAGGTTGCTGGTGCTCTCTGCTGAGAGAGCTCTCTGGCCATGAAGCAACAAGAAAATACTCATGGAATGATGTCTCCTGAAACTCCAGTACAGTTGCACTTAAGATCACCTCTTTTTGGCCTGACAGTGTGTACGTAACTCATGGCAGCAGTGACTGGAGGATGAAGCTGGTTTTCTGTTGAGGTTGAGAGTTAGCTATACTTTCTCTTTGTTCCCCTTTCAAAATGCTTCCTTTTCTTTTAACTCTTGGTTATCAGTGGGGAGTGTGCTTCTCCTTCTCACACAGTCTGCTACCTGTCATGAAATTAGGTTTCTGAAGGCCCATCTCTTTATTGATCCCAAAAACTAAACCAATATAATGCTATTGTTAAAATGTATAAATATCAAGTCTGACTCAATGGTTCTGTCTAGAAATCCCTTAGAAACTTTCTCCTGAAAAAATAATGTTCACTTGGACATAATAGGTATTCTTTTTTCATGTTTTACTTTGCAATCTGTAGCCATTCACGGTAATATTATTGTGTAGGCAGAAATGTGATCTTTTATATATTAAGTGTCCACACTTAAAAGTTAAAAAATTAAAAATAAAACTACTTCATCCCAACTGAGAGTTTAGATATTAAGGACTTATTTTCAATTGAAATGGAAATTCAGCATTGACGTTTTCTTTAACTGATCCCTCAAATGAAAGGTTTTCCGCCTAACAGAGATGAATACATCCACAACATTTGTTGTTTTTATAAACTTAACATCCTCTTCTCTCATCAGTTCTCAACTAAGTCAAAAAGGCACACATTGTTCTGCAGAAATTTTTAAATAGTTGGAAATGCTGACACTTTATGAATGCTCAGGGGAAAATTAAGGATGGGTATGAAGCATATCAATGTTTTGTTCTTACTATTATTTCTGTAATAAAAATAATAAAAGTTATGTTTTAGTTGAATATTTTCTGAGTGACCTTATTACATGCAAATTGGATCACTTTTCTTGCCTTTGTAATATAATAAATTATTATGCATCCAAGTGCTCTACTGAAACTGCCGTCGAAATAGAAGGCCAGAGTGATTTTACAAATGTATTTTAAGTTTTCAGTAGATTCCCATTTGTTCTGGGTAATGATTGTTGCATAGCCAACTAATTCCAAAACTTAGTGGCTTAAAACAAACTTTGTTATTGTTTATGATTTTGTGGGTCAGGAATATGGAAAGTGCTCAGCTGAGTCACAGGGCGTCTGCTGTGGTGGCACCTGCATTCACTTACCTGGATCCATTGGGCTTGGGGTCCTCACTCCCCGCACGCTATCTGGTCCTCCAGAGCTCCCTTCCCCAAAACTGGGTTTTTCAATGTGTGGTTGCCCCAGGGTAGTCGAGATTCTTACAGAGCCACTCAGGGTTGCAACAACAAAAGTTCTGAGACCAACACAGAGTCTGGAAAACAGCCTTCTTATAACCCAGCTTCAGAAGTCTTGACAAGTCCCATTTATCAAGCAAGTCAATAAAGAGATAATTTTACTCTACCTGTCAGTGGGAATATTAATCAAGAATTTGTGGCTCTTTTAGGTCTATTGTACATTCAATATGCTTAGAAAATTGCTTCATCAGCGCCGGCCCGCAAACCCAAAGGTCACTGGTTCGATTCCTAGCCAGAGTACATAACCAGGCTGCAAGCCAGGTCTTCAGCCAGGTCTGTAGCTGGAGGCAGGTGAAAGGCAACCATACATGGATGTCTCTCTCCCTCTCTGCCTCTCTCCCTTCCCCTCTCTCTAAAAATAATAAATAAAATCTTTAAAATAAAAATAAAAGAAAATTGCTTCATCTCTTCCTCTCTTGAAAACTAGGAATTAAAGCGAGAAACACTGACTCTCTTCAAAACTTAAAATGTCAATCTCGATATTAGACAGATTGAAATGAACAAAAAAATATACTTATCCATAAAGAAAAGGATAAAGGCTTGACTATTTTATTATTATTATTATTATTTTCCTCAAGAAGAAGGCAGGTGTACTCATGGAAAGTAGGTTTAAAAGGCACTTCACTAAACACAAAATTACCTGTCAATCTTTCACAGAGATAAAGGACTTTTTGCAGGCTGCAAATGCCATCATATGAAGACATGTCAATCAAATGTTTTAATTAGACAAAAGTGTTAAATTGACACAGGAAACTCAAATCTCATGAGTATGTACAATTGGTTGCTTTACCTCTCCAACAATTTTCAAGTTCTCTGAAGAGCTTAGCACTTCCACCCAGCATTTTTTATACCACTAGCTCATAACCTAACCAATGAACACTCTTTTCTTATATAAAAGAATAATAGATACAATACATGTTTAACACTTTCTACTACCAAGTAAGATCATTAATACTCTGACAGACAACGTATACTTATTTTTTATGCACTAGCAATTTTCACCTTGCCATTATTTCCCTTGTCATTTATGTCACCCTCTTCTCTTCCCTGCATATGTATGCGTTTTTAATATTTCTGTTATCCAACTACTTTAATTTTCAAGAATAGGATGTTAGAAAGTTTTTTTTCCCTCAGTCCATTCCATTGCAGTAAATAATAATAAAATATTTTAACCTAATGGCCATCACATTTCATCATCAATGTCTTTTTTTTCTTAAGTAGCTTTTGATGAATGACTCTAAACAACTACTTACTGTTCTAAAAATGATACATGAAAAGCTATTGTTATACCTTTACTTCTCAGCATTCTTTCCTTCAGCAGATGCTGACTCTCCTGTTCTTTGTATTCTACATTGATTTAAAGAATGAAGGTTTCTGATAATTTCAGACAGCTGTGTGTTCTCTGACATATTCCCCCCCACTTTCACTTGTTAATTCTAGACTTTTAACTAGTTACTCATTCAGTAAATGGTTTTGGTGTGTCTAGTTTCTGTTCATTCAAAGTTAATTAGAACAGGGCTTTTGCCCTTAAGAAAGTCATAGTCTAGCAAAAGAGGAAGAAGAGCAAAGAACCATTGCAGGACACATGAAATGTCACAGTAGAGGAATTCAGTGAGGGTACAGCAGAGTCTGTAAATTTTTCTTGTGGACAAAAGAGAGCAGGCAGGGGTCATCTCCAAAAAAAATCACATGAAGACTTTTACTGTCATACTAAGCACTTTGAAATTTATTCTGTTAAAAAAAAAAAAAAAGGACTAGATGGAATTTATTCTGTAAAAAAAAGAAGGAAGAATGACAAGGACAAGCATGCATTTAGAATTTTTTCCACCATCAGATGTTAAGTCCATGATGTTTATCTGCAATTTTGTAGAAACTTCCAACATATTGTTTATAAAATTACCTCTCAGTCTCCAGCCAAATCCGTGGCTGGAGACCAGTGAAAGGCAACTATACACTGATGTTTCTCTCCCTCTCTGCCTCTCTCCCTTCCTTTCTCTCTGAAAATAATAAATAAAATCTAAAAATAAATAAATAACATAAAATGACCTGTCTCTCCATGCATGTACCTGTATTATAAAGTGCTCCCCCTTCCTCAAACCCTTCTGTATAAGAAATCTGAATGAGTTTGCCTTCCTCAATATCTCTTCTTACTTTTAGAATAAATCCTCAGAATATTTTATTGTGAAATAATTCTTCATTTGTTATTGATGGCCTTAAAATACTACATGGGTCCTTTTAAACCAATTATTTATATCTGAAAAAGATACAGGTTTGAATACTATTCAAATAACAATAATAAAAATTGTATTGACATCTATTCATTCTCCAGGCGCTCTACTAATCATAGACATTTTCTCATTTTGTTCTACAATAATCCTATAGAGTAGCATTATCTCCATTTTACAAATAAAAACACAGAAACCGATTAAGTTACCAGATGCTACAGCATAAAGGATTCTAATAAAGGCACCAGAATTCTATGGTATTTAAGCCATATCAAATAAGAAATCCCAAAATTATGATAGCAGGAGCCACTTTAAATAGATACTATTCTATATTCTGTCATTTCTAAGTGCATCATATTTACTATTTTATTATTTTTGGTTTTACTTAGCTATGTAATCCTGAAAATTATCATTCTATTTTGCTCAAATAGGTTATGCTAAGGTGTGCCATCCTTTTATCTATTGCAATATAAATTGAATTCAGTAAAATTCACAAATCTGAGCATACCACTTGATGAAGTTTTATATATGTGTGCACATATTAACTCCATCCAGATCAAGTCATATCCCTTTTCCTAAATAGTATGTCTATGAGACCTTCTAGTAAATAACTAGCTATGCACTGAGAGGTAACCATCATCCTAAACTCCGTACTGTATATTAATTTCATGCACTTTCTTATGAATAGAATCATATAAGTAGGTACATTTTTTAGTCCTATATTTTTGACTTAACATAATGTCTTTGTGCTTTATCCATGTAGTTACATATAGCAGTGATTTCTTTTTGTTTGTTGTGTAGTGTCCTAACGTCTGAATATATCACAATTTTTAAATCAATTATACTAAGGGTGGACATTTTAATTGTTTTTGGTTTGGGGCTACGATGACACTTTATGCATTCCTTTTTGTGTCTACACACTCTTGTTTCTCTTGGCCATATAGCCTAATGAGTAGAATTGCTAGAACATAGATTTAGGTGTATGTTAAATTTTATTAGTATGTGTGAAAGGTTGTTCAGGATGGTTTACTATTTTATTTATAATCCTACCAGCAACATATGAAAGTTATTTTTCTTTACAATGGCTCCAGTACACATTAAGTCTTTCTAATTTTAATTGTTCTGATATTTAATTAGCCTTTAACTTTCATTTCTCTGAGCTCTCTATCATTGGATCATGATATAAAGAGGAGATTGAGCATTGCAAGGAAAAAAACAGTCCATTGGACTTTTGATTTGTTATTGAATTTTTATGATCTAAAGCTTTTATTAAGTTCTATTTCAGAGTTTCTATTTTTTCTTGAAGTGCATCATCACATATTATATCCATCTTTTAAATTATTTAACAGATATTGTATTAAAGTTCCTGCTAATTTCAATAGCTTGCCTATCTCTAAATCTGCTTGTTTGACTGTTTCTCTTAATTCTGAGTTGTATTATACTCCATCATACATTTGTATTTTATTATATTCTGAAAATTGTGCATAAAAAATATTGGAGACTGAATATATGGTTGGTTTATTTCTCAGAGAGGGCAAGTCCTTTTCTCTATCTAACAGCTTTGTTGAGGTCTGATCATTCAGATTTCTCCCAAGATATGTTGAGCTGGAATTAGGTTAAAGTTGTAAATAGATTCTGTTTACTTGTGATTAACTCAAGCACCAATTCCCAGAGGTACCATCTCTTTGACATGTTCATAATTTGCATAGGGACAAGATTATAGATGTTTTAAATCAACTCTAGATGGGCTGTGGAATCCAATTTTCATTTAGAGATGATATGGTCATTCATCTCTAAGAAGACTATTCTATAATCTAAATCACCATAGTTAACATTTACTCCACTCTTTCATGTGCTATGTAGTTCTAAATGTCTTTCATATATTACGTCATTTAGTCCTCAGCACAACCCTCTGAGATATATAAATTCCCATTTTATAATTAACAAAGTGGTAACAGATGCACTCACTGAGTTATTAAGTGTTTGTTCTTTTGGTCTGTCTTTGCAGCTCACAACCCTAACCATTATGTGACACTACATCCTGTATTTTCTTGCCGCTCGAGACATATGTAATCTGATGGATCAGTGTCACCAGCTGCGGTATTTTCTTCCAACTTTTTCAGCTCTTACAGTTGTTTCATGTGTCTGATACTTGTACCTGTCTTTTTTGTATCTTCTTATGTAGTTTGCTAGTTTACACAAATGTTCCTATGGAGACTGGTCATCGCCACCTTTGCAGTCCCAGTTTCAGATCATACCGATGGGGAGGTGCCCTCCAGGACTGTATTCAAGGGGTTGGATCAGCCTAGGCCCCACAAGCCTGGAGTGTCCGTTAGCCCACGAGGTGTGTGCTGAACATGTGTGTGCTTTAAGGAGCAGGAAAGCCAGGGAGCTACAAGAATTTGAGTAGTGAGGGTCAGGGTCACTGGAGTGAGGTCCTGGGACACCCAACGCCTTCAATCCCCACCCTACCTAATGTTGCCAGTGCCCCACAAAGGCAGAGCTGGGGGACATGCAACCGCCCTGCCAGGGTCAGGTGGGGAGGGGCTGACAAGAATCTCCCCAACAAGAGACCCCTGGGAATCTTCACAGGTGTGATACCTACGGCCCCCCGGAGGCCAGGGAGCCACGGCGCATGCGGGGCCCGAGTGGCTCTCAGCAGCAGGCGCACAGGAGACCCAGCCCAGGTCCAATTCTGTCAGGCTCGGTTCGGAAGAGGTCTGTTACTTTCTGGGACTCGGGGAAAACGAGGCCCTGCCAGTGTCCATGCCAGCGCAGGTGCAGAGACTATTCTTCACCCTGACGCCAGGTAGGGCGCGAACACTGAAGCCTTGATTGGTGAGACCCCTCCCCACGGAAAGAGACGCCTGGCGGCCTGGTTCCCATCAGCAGCACAACATGCGGACTAACCGTTGTCTCTTTGCAACCTCAGTACCAGACTGTATTGCAAGGATGGCCCTCCACCCAGAAATATATCCAGCTCGTTAGGGCAGGTCACGGCCTGTAGGTGTGGAGTGCAAGGTAGATGGAGGCCCACAGAACTATTGTGTACTGCGCATGCATGTGCCCTTGGGCGTGAGCGTGTCTACTCTTGGTGCTGCCACCTTTTGCTCAACGTACCTCTGTGGCCACAGGTCAGGATCCCTGAGTTGACCGAGGAAGGAAATCGCTGAGCCTGGTTTGCAGGTAAGTAAGCACAGTATGATGGTGCTAGCTAGAAATGAAATGTGGCGCTTATTTCAGGAGTATCCTTGGACTACAGTGAGGTTGGTTTGCATCCTGTTGTCTCTGTCTTTAGATGATATATCTGGATGGTCTGGAAAAAGAAATGGCAAGGAGTTGAATATATACTGATTCATGAATGGTGGCTAAAATTTGAATGCAGTGGTCAGATAATTAGAAGGAACGGGGTTTGAGGAATAGGAACAATTTGTGGGCTCATTTTAAGTGGGTTCAGAATGGGTTCAGGATATAGGAATGTGTCCTATATGAGCATTCATCAAGGACATTCATTGCAGTCCAGGCTTTCAAAAATCAAGTAGATAAAATGACACATTCTTTGGATATCTGTGTGACTTTTTGCCCTTATCTTGGTGCTTGTTTGCTCAGCAGGTTAATGAGAAAAGAGGCCACAGTGGCAAAGATGGAAGTTTACATGTATTCTCAACAACCTTGGCTTTTCTTCACCCAAGTTCATTTGGCTAATCCCACCACTAAGTGCTTCACCTAACAGCAGAGACCAAAATGGACCCCATTTGCTCAAGTGAAAGAGGAAAGGGATTTGTAAAATAACATTAGCATGGGGCAGAAATCTACCCGCAGCATTTATTCTAGATACAGCTAGGACTTGTCTTTATTAGACAAACCTGATCACTTTACCCCTCATAATTGTATACCTTATACATTGCCTTTAACAGAGAAACTATTTTATTGTGAAAGGGTGGGAAAATAGGCTGACAAAAAAAAATGTATTACAAAATGGTGCAATGGTCAATAAATTACTTCACTATAACACCAGCTGGGTAACTACAATTTGCAAATTTGGGCTATTATGCTACACAATGCTATATGTGCTCTGAACCAGCATCCAATTCTTTTTTCCCCCCAGAACTAGAATATAGCCACCAAGGACATGGTACTTTTCATTATTTCTCTAATGACCTTCTTGTGAAGATTTTGCTTTCATTCTTTCTAGCTATGTTTTTGTTTGTTTGTTTGTTTGGCTAATATAGAGTTTTTGGTTTTCAAGGCAGAGGTGCTTTCATAAGGGCACAAAATAATGATCCAGTTGACCTCAAAGCTGAGGTTCTCGGTTGGCTGCTGAGGCTCCTCTTGCCCTTAAAGCACTGATGAAAGAAGGGAGTTGATAGACTATCTATGAGGACTGATTGCAGACTGAATATAATTGATGTCATTACACGATAGAAAAAGGAGAAGTATGTCTGAAACCTAGGTGTTTCTCTGGGTTGCTTCTTAGCACTTCGGCATGCAGTTGAAAATGTCTGTGGGAGTTTAAAAGAAATCAATTTAAAAAAATCTCAAGGCTCAGCCCCCACAGGGTGGAAGGTTTGTATCACTCAACCCTTTCAGCTGAGGAACGTTGAAGTTGTAAATACCACCTGTGACCTCAAGGCCAGTTGAAGAAATAACTGTAACAACAGCCCCGTGGTATTTTTGTTTGTTTGCTTGATTTAGCTATTTGCATATTTATGTATTTAATTAATTTTTTTACTCTTTCATCCAGTGTGTTGGTAGTAAATTCATAATTTAGTTCTGAGTTTTCAGTATATTAGAATAGCACAGCAATTTTCAACAGGTGTCCTGGAAGAATGTAAAATGTGCAATACCTGACTAATAAGGTCACTGACCTCTTTTTCTTGGATAGTTAAGGAAATGACTAGCTACCTGGTGTGAATGAATCAAAATCATGCCTATTCATATCGGCAAAAAAATACATATATTGTTTGGTGTGCCACCGAATTTTAGTAATTAGTTTATGTAGGTCATGAGATGAAAAAGGCTTAAAATCACTGGATTAGCCCTAGGACTAAATTTAAAAAAATAAAAAATGTCCAGATGTAAAAATAGTTACTAATTGAATGCAGTATGTATTTGGACATTTAACAAAGACATGGACTTGGTGGACGAATTTTACACAAGGCTGGTAGATATTTGTTAGAATAGGACAAGAATTTCAAGGTCCGGGCAGTTCTCAGTAAATGCTATTCTTGTTAAATGCTAAAATGTAGCACAATGTTTTGTAGACACACCTGCAACCACGTGTGAGCTTACCCTGACCCAAAATCACAACTGGATAAGCTTAGCTTAACTGCAAAGAAATCAACACATAATTTACCAAATAGTGTATATAAGCAATGGGTAAGACTCCCATCAGGGAGCGAAATCATTGGATGTGAATCCCATGTCTGTTTTCTTTGTTGCAACCAATTAAAAGTACCTAATGACAACCACATCTTATTCTTGAATAGAATACCCCAAATAGTGAAACCCTCGAGTTCCGTAACAAATACACAGTAGTTTTAGGTAAATTTGAATAAGCTTTGTCAGTTCATGATTGATGAGATAGAGACCAAAATATGAAAGTTGTGTGTAATACAGTAAACCATATGGTTGAACTAATCAATATAGCTCACACAGTACCCTGAAAATAAAGAACTCTTCTTTGTGTATTCCCATAACACTCTTACAATTGGTTATTCATTAGACCACCAAGAAAACCTCAAAAAAAAAAGTTTTTAAGTAGAAATAACGTAGATCATACTGATCTACTTTATAATCCAAATAGCCTAAATATTCTCTTTTGTTTTATGTTCATGTAGCCCCCTTTTTATTTTTTAGTGAACATTTTGCTGTTAAAATACTTAATAGAGGACTTGGAGAAAAAGAATGGAAATGCTTATGAGGAAATTGCTTCTGGCCTCTGCAGTGGAAAGAGTAGAATCAAGTTGCTGCATATTTTTTCCCCTAGGGAGTGAAAATGATGCATTCCTACTCTTACTTAAAACAAATAGAACCATTTACAAATCTTTCATTTTCTCTTAATAAGCCTTCAGATCAACTCGGGCTAGTCCTACAAGCAGAACATCCCTGGGGAAAGATATTTGGAAAAATTATGACTTTATCCTCTTTTGCTTCTAAATTATATTATTCATTATAAACCATGTGTCAGAGTGTCCTAGACTCAGTCAAACAGACCTCCTAGCTACTGAATAAGATGAATCGTATAAAGGAAAGAAGTCTGCGCAGGCTCCCCAAATTTCAATATATCTTTAAGGTAATTGGTTGCTTTCAGCATTCTTGATAAACTAAATAGACAATGTCTCTATGTATATTTGATACCTTCACAAAATATATATCCATTATTCCTCTAAGTGTAACTCTTTCTTAACTAGACAAATATCTTGTTTCTATGCAACAATAGGCATATGTTTACCCATTCAGTTCTTATATTGCAGTTTTGCATAATCTCATTACTCAAAGATCTAGAAATGTAATACACAAAATAAACAAGGTGTAAATGTGAACTGCAGTGCAAATCTGAGTATAATAAGCCATGCAGAAATAATATGAAATGCTTTAGAAATTCAGTCTTTCAGCATATATATAATGAGGTCCTACTAAGTATTGAGCACTGCCGCAGGTACTTGAGATCAACAATGGACAAAGTACCATTCCCACATTCTACTGGAGGAAACAGAAAACAAATTAGGAAAATATACAGCATGTCAGAGTATTATGTACTATGAAGAAGTAAAGCAGGGTAAGGGAAGGTAGGTAGTGCCAGAGTAAGTGAGCAGAGGTTGCTCTTTTATACATGATAGCCTGGGAAGGCCTCTCGCATAAAGGAACAATTGAGCGGAGACTAGAACTAACTAAGGGTAGGTTGATATCTGAGGCAAGAATGTCCTCTGCAAAGGGAATAGCAAATTCAGTGTCTTTGGTGGTGCTGGACTTGATGCTGGAGGAAGAGCAAAGAGGCATATGTCATTATAAAGCTGCAGGAGGGGCGGAAGGTGGCTACAGAGGTAGAGTGGGAGGAGCCAGGTTATAGAAGGCATTGTGAGATGAAATTATTTTAGCTTCAACTCTTAGTGATTCGGGAAGCCTTTGGAAATTGAAGGCAAAGTGATATGATCTGAATTAGGTTGTAAAATATTTCTGGGGAGCTCAAATATATGGGGAAGGGGATGGATGGATACTCCAGATTTGCCTGAAAGCGGTCACAGTGAATGGAAGCATCCACAATGGACAGGAAAAAGCAGTGGCTTTAGCGAAAATAATTTATGGTCAATAGTTGTTGGCATAAGTAAATGGAAAGTGAAAGCAGTACCCAAGTCTTAGTTGTAGGACTAAAACTCATAACTGCACAAATGGAGCGTGTGATTGTGGTAGGCAGCTCTAGCATAGATCCCCAGGGTGGCGTGAGCCAATTTCTTCTAATAAGTCTCTCTCTCTCTCTCTTTTAATTAAGATTGCATCCATTATTTTTAGAGAGAGAGGAAGGGAGGAAGGCAGATAGGGAGAGAGACATCAATGTGTGGTTACCTTTTGCCTGCCTCCAGCTACAGAGGTGGCTGAAGACCTGGCTTACAACCTGGTTATGTGCCCTGACTGGGAATTGAACCAGCAACCTTTAGGTTTGTAGGCTGGCACCTATCCACTGAGCCACCAGCCAGGGCTCTTCATGTAACTTTTGATGCCTCCAAAAGTTAATTGCTAATAGCCTATTTTTGACCAGAAGCCTTACTGATAACTTACAGAGTTGATTAATGCATATTTTACATGTCATATATATTATACACTATATTCTTAACAATAAGTAAGCCAGAGAAAAGAAAACATTATTAAGAATATCATAAGGAAGAGGAAATAGATTTACTGTATGTTTACATTTTTTCTGTATGCATATATAGATATGAAAATATATCTATATAACTATTCTATATAGACATACACTTCTATATCTATACTCTATACATCATTATATAAATACATATAGTTGTATATATGGTTGACCCTTGAACACACTGAATTGGACTGCATGGGTTCATTTATATGCATATTTTTTCAATAAGTACTATAAATGTACTTACTCTTTCTTATAATGTTCTTAATAACATTTTCTTCTCTCTAGTTTATTTTATTGTTAGAAGATAGAATATAATCATCTGGCTTTTCAGCAGGGACTCAAGTAATGAGGTCCCATACTTTTCAGTATGGTGTTTAACCCAAGCCTGAAAATAGCAGGATCACCCAGAACAGGTGGGACACTGACTGAGAGAGAGAAAGAAGGCAATTGCGGGAGACACTGCTGGCAACTTCATGTTAGAACATCTAGGTATGATAGACTGTTCTGCACAGTAACATGGGTAGCAGTTTAGTAACTTCTGCAGTTTTATTTAAAATCAAAATTTTTAATAATAAATCTTAATGTCATTTGCTCATCCAGCCTTTAAGAACTATTTTTTGTTAGCACAAATGCTTTGATAGAGTATCTACAAGATTTCTGGGGTAAATTTACCTAAAGTGTGGTTCTGTAGAGAAGTGTGGAAATATACCTTTGGTTAGCACTACATGGCAAATAAAAATACTTTTTTAATTCTTTACATAAGAATGGTGAAAGTTCTTTTAGAACTGGAACTAATTATCTGCTGGGCAGGTACTTGAAGTTTTGCATGTCAGTGGAGATAGTGAAGAATGTTTGACCGACCTTGGGGTCTTCTTTGATAAGTAAAGACCTAACTGAGTGGCAGAAGGGACCACACTGATAATGCATTCAACCTGCCTGAAGCCTGTGTCATTGTAATATCTTTAAGACATCTGGCTGAGTATAACTTTAGTAGACTTTATGGATTCGTAATGAGCCAGCCTCACAATTTTCCAGGCACATTTGTTTGTGATTTCAAAGGAAAGTTAAGCTGTCAGAGTTAGATTTTCAACATGTTTTCTGTAATATTTCAGACTGTGATCACAATCGTAGATCTCTGAGCCATAAAGCAAATGATGTAATGCAGTGACACAGATAACACACATCTAGTACCTGATTAGAGAATGGAGCACTATTTTCAAGAACAAATCAGAATTTAAAAAAAAAATCTATGAAATACAGACATGAATTTCTATTAAATAAAATACATGAAATGAGTAGTGACTGATAGTACTGTCACATACACCAGATGGGCAAATATTTCTGCCAACTTTGAGATTTGCTTCAAAAATAAGTAGTTCTGACTTTATAAAAAGTCAACTATTTGAATTTAGTCCTCATCCTGAGTAGAACAAATATATGAACTTCATTCTATCAGGATATTTTTTTAAATTAGTCACTTGATATTCTGTTTATGCCAGAATGGCAGGCCTGGTTGTCTGAGCAAATTATCAGGAACAAATACTTTTGGGAAGAGAAAATTCTGAAATGTAAACAAACTGGTAATAACTGAGGTGGAAAATATATATATATACATATATAGTTAAAAAGCTAAAATACAAAACAATAGTAGCAGGTACATTAGGTGGGACATCATTAAAGTTTTGGGATTTTTTAAAAGATTTTATTATATTCAGAGAGAGGGGGAGGAAGAGAGAGAGAGAGAGAGAGAGAGAGAGAGAGAGAGAGAGAGAGAGAAAGAACTATCAATGTATGGTTGCCTTTTACCTGCCTCCAGCTACAGATCTGGCTGGAGACCTGGCTTGCAATCTGATTATGTGCCCTGGCTGGGAGTTGAGCCAGCGACCTTTGGGTTCGCAGACCAGCACCTTATCTACTGTGCCACCAGCCAGGGCCTAAAGTGTTTTTAAGAGTCATGTTTTGTTCTGGAGAAGGGTTAATAAATTGATCAATATTAGAATTTTTGGGATAACAGCTAAAAGAAATGTAGGATACACATTTCTGAAATAGTAAGAAGAAAAAACCAAAGGCAATAATATAGAGAAATAGGACAAACAGAAAAATTAAGTAAGTCTCAATAGACTAATAATTATAGTAAAAATGAATGAATTATAAATATACCAGAAAAAAGGAAGAGTAGATATTAGAGTTTAGGAGTATAATTAGGAAAAACTCCACTTACATTAAGTGATAATAATAAAATAAAACTATTAACACCCAAATGGGTAAGACTTGTCTGAAAACATAGTTTTCAATGGTTTTAAGAACCTCTGAGTAAATAGCTATGTATTCCATATTTATGGGGGGGAAAATCCACAAAATTATAAGTAATTAAATCCTCTTCCCAGATTTTTAAATTAAAGGCAACTCTATCAGAATACCATTAGGTTTTATATAGAACTTGAACATTTCTTCTGAAATTTATATGGAAGTGCAAAGCCCAAAGAGTAGCCAGGACCTCCTGAAGGGAGTGGTGAACAATGTAAAAACTTGCCCTATGAGTTTTCATTATTAAATATAATGATTAAGGTATGTATTTGTTGAGGCTGAAATGACATTAAAATATTTTAATGATTCACATGATGCTGATGCATGAATAGACTTCTGACTGATCAGAATAGAGGTCTAACAAATCAGAACATGTAAAAGAAGGTAGGCTGCTCTGGACAAAAGGATAAACTGATGAGAGACTAGACTGGATCCTAAATTGTTAGCTTTATTTTTTGACAATATTAGATTTTTGGGATAACATCTAGACTGGAGAACCTAGGAAGAGATGAGCCTCATTACAGACACCAGGGCTGGCCGAGGTGCCACCTTTCACTCTGGGAAATAGCTGTTTAATAAAATGACATGGAGATGAGTATTTTTTTTTAATATTAAAAAATATACAAAATATAAATCCAGATGACTAAGTACATAAAAGTGAAAGGAAAGACCTTTAACATGTTAAGAATATATTTAATAACTTTTGTCATTAACAAAGATAAAACCATAAAAACAAAGATTGGTAACATTGGCCATATTAAAATTACCCACTTATGTTCATCAGAATACAGAATTAAAATGTTAAACTTGGAGAACTTATTGTCAAAAAATAAAGCTAAAAATTTAGTACCCAAAATACATAAGAATGGCTATAATCAGTAAGAAAGGGACAAATAAATGTGTAGGAAAATGAGCATACACATAGAAAGATGAATGATGAATAAAGCTTCCAAAAATGTGTTCAATGTCATTAGAAATTTAGGAGATTCAATATCAATTAAATTGAGAATAAAAGGGAGAGCAGGATAGATAGATAGATGCGATCTCACACGTTGCTGAAAAGAAAGTTAATTTACGCAACAACTTTGGGGAAAAAATGAACATTATTACATGTTAAAATATACATTTTTTTATAACCTAGCAATTCTACTTCTGGCATACACCATAAAGAATGGGCATCATTAAACTTATATAAGAATGTTCTCAGCACTATCTATAGTAGCAACAAACAGAACCATCTCCAGTGCATGTTGGCAACAGAATGGATATGTACATTCTGTTATATGTGCACAATGGGATATTATACAAAGAAGTGCTATGAGAAATTACATATGAGCATAATTAAGCCTTTAAGGAGATTCCACGTATATAAATAAATCTCAGGAACAAACAAAACCAAACAGCGTATTTTAGGAATACATATATATGTGATAAAATGTTATAGAGAAAAAGCTAGTGATGAGTAAACTTAGGCTATGTTGAGGGGATAGAGGACTAAGGTGAATAAGGAGAGTAACACACGTAGATACAAGGTACTGGTCATGTTCTAGATCTTAATATATATGTTGCATGTACTCTCTTGTTATTTCTCTATTACATATTTTTTAAATATGTAGTGAAAGAAGAAGATAAATTACATGTGTAGATTTCATTGTATTTCAAAGTCAAGATAGAAAACATTAAGCATAATGATAATCATTAATTGGGAACCCACTAATTCACAAGTTATAATAACACAACTTTCAGCAGACCCAAGTTCACATGTATACGGCTAGTTATGAAATTGTGTGTTCAACTATAGCAAAATGTACAGTGGTTAGGGGAACTTAAACATTCAACAATGAGCTCTTTTAGAGACCTTAACAAAATTGTTTTCATGTTTGACAAATGCTTCCAACTTCAGAGAATCTAATTAAAAGTAGCCTAGCACGTAGTCAAGGCTGTGTGCTGGTAAAGGGTGACAGCAATCTCAGCCACTGAAATAGCACCTTGAGAATATCAAATACCTGGGGATGGAGTGAATGAGTCTGTGAAGGAACTTTTAAGATAAAGGTGAAAGATCACATTAAGCAACATTTTGCCATGTACTCTTCCCTCTTAACACACCAGGAAGAGAAGATAGGGAGAGATGGTCCCACTTATGCCATCTGTCAGGGTGGATCCAGTAGGCCTCTCTGTTAAAGGACCTGTCATACCTATGAGCCAAAAGAAGTGGGATCTGACTTCCTGGGTCAGAGGAGACGTTCAGGAACACGGAGCAATTAATGCAGAGCTCAATGTCATGAAGAGCTGGAAGATCAGATGATGTGTCTCAGGAAAAAACACATTGTAAAGATTGACAATGACTGTCCCTAACCACTTTGCCACACTTCTTACCTGATCCTTTCTAATTAACCAAGATTAATTTACTAAGAGATGCTTTCTTAATTTAATCTTGAGCATCTTTACTCTCCTACTCATCCTGCAATAGGTCTGTGAGTATCTTTTGTTTTGACTCTGTGTCCTGAAGAACCATGCGTTCTTGGGCAAATGCTGTTTTACTTAAACAGGTAGAAATTGGTACATTTTCTGAAAGCAAGCAAGGCTCCTCTCCTCATCTACTACTTGGTATGCAGATGTTCTTGCCAGTTACTGTCCTGTCTCAGGGAACAGTGATTGATGTATTAGAGAATAGTGTCAGCAATAGCCTAGAGTGGAACATGTGAAATTGAATTGCTTCTGTAATTTTCTATTCTTATTCCTTAGGTGGTTTCCAGGAGATGGTGAGGGCAGAAACACTACCAATGTCTACTTTTCAACGATTAATGAAAATTAAAGTATCTTTAAGGTTTAGATCCAGATGATAATGACCAAACCTTTTGAGCCTTAATATAAAAATAAGACAGAATAAAATAAAGTATATAAATATTTCTTTTTCATTCTAACCATATGTACCCTTCACACAGCATTGTTGCAAATACATGTTTCTATTTCATAAGAAAACAGTATCAAGCCCTGGCTGGTAGCACAGTGGTTAAGGTGCTGGCCTGCGAACCCAAAGGTCGCAGGTTTGATTCCCCAGCCAGGGCACATAACCAGGTTGCAAACCAGGTCTCCAGTCAGGTCTGTGGCTGGAGGCAGGTGAAACGCAACCATACACTGATGTCTTTCTCCCTCTCTGCCTCTCTCCCTTCCCCTCTTTCTAAAAAATAATGAAATAAAATCTTTAAAAAAAAAAAAAAGAAAAGAAAAGAAAACAGTATCAGTGCTAATGCACTCCACTTTGATGTACAAAATTATAGACAAACACCAAAATATTATTTAGCCAAGCTAAAACTATTTTTCCAAGAATTTTCTTCCATACATGGCTTGGAAAGGAGCTTGACCATGAGAGCAACTGTGAACCTTAGGGGTAGGAGTGGATCAGCTGCCATGGCTCCTAAGGTTGCATAGGGAGGGTACCAGGTGCCACATTGAAGCACATGCTGCTGTTGATCTGCTGGCTTATCTTGTTGGGATGGGGCAGCAACCAGTGCAGCTGGCCACCTGGCTTGCTAGCTTTTGCCGAACTTCCTTGCCAGTGGACACAGTTCTTTCTCTCCCATCAGAAGTGGTTGGGCTCTGCTCGCCTCCTTCCCTGTGGTTATTCCCTTACAAGGGATGGCTGACCTTCCTAAGGCCTTACCTCCCACACCTCGATGCCTCTCCAAGCTATAATCAGGCTGAAGCCCCAGAAGGCCTGGAAGATGAGATAAAAGATATAACCTGTGAGGAGTCTCACATCACATCAAAAGTTCCAGTAATTTGTCATTTCATATTGCTATAAATCTAGGGTACGCATATGGAAGTGGATCCCAATGAATATTGGATCAGGGTGGAAGGAATATAAAGTTGTACTAGACTAAATTGGTTAATGGATGTGAGGATCAGAGATTCTGGATTCCATGTATTAACTTGGGCAGCTTGGAGTTGCTCTAGCAATTTCCTTAGTTGGTTGACTCAAAGTTGGACCCAAAGTTGGCCCACACTGAGAAAGATTGAGTTGTCCAAATTTCTTTGGTGTAACATAGAAGAAGGTATCTAAATATTTCAGGAGATCAGAATTCTAAAATGTATTTGTTGTGTAAATCATGTACCCAACTCCTGTTTCTTTCAGAGGGTTCAGAGAATAAACAGTCTTTACCACAGTTATGAGAAATGAAACATCCACATCCTTGAAGGGCTCTGTCTTAGCTATCATTGGAGGGCAAGAAGTGATGGTGGCAACTGCTGTCCTCAAACTTAAGGTTTGATTTCAGTGGAGAAGGTAGGATCCCAGAAAGCCAAGTGGTGGCAGGAAATGGCCAGGGATAAGCTAGGCATGGTGACTGTAACAGGCGGCGGAGAAGTAGTAAGTGGAGGTTTGATCCACAGAGGTTACTAGTGTTGGCTAACTGATTGATTCAGATCAGTCTCCAGTTTGGTAAACAGAAGTTTTACCTTCAATGAATCCCCAAGCTCAGTCCAATTCAACTAAACACAGGCTTTTGAGTGAGAGACTGGCTTCTCTTGAAAAAAAGATCCTGCTGTATCATCAAGAATGTATGTTATGATTCAAAATTAGATAGCCTATGATATTATGGCAAATATTTTCTGGATAGCTATAGAGAAAATGGAAGCTATAAGACATGAACCGTCTCAGCTTCCTGCTGTCGCCCATTTATTTGTACACTAAATTATATACCAGCTACATTATGCATGTGTATTACATACAAAATGTAATATTTATATAATATATAACAGAGTTATATGCTATACATTAAATTCATAAATGTACATTTTAAAAAAAAATGTGCACAGCTAACACACTGTTAAAATGCAGGATCGGGCCCTGGCTGGTAACACAGTGGATAAGGTGCCGGCCTGCGAACCCAAAGGTCGCTGGTTCAATTCCCCAGCCAGGGCACATAACCAGGTTGCAAACCAGGTCTCCAGTCAGGTCTGTGGCTGGAGGCAGGTGAAACGCAACCATACATTGATGTCTCTCTCCCTCTCTGCCTCTCTCCCTTCCCCTCTTTCTAAAAATAATGAAATAAAATCTTTAAAAAAAAATATGCAGGATCGGACTCTTCCCTTGCATGACTCAGCTGCAGTAGTCTTACCCTAACCCCTGGTAGATGCTAAACGTTTTTATTGAAAATTTTTTTTTTTTTTTTTTTTTTTTTTTAAAGATTTTATTCATCATTTTCAGAGAGGAGGGCAGGGAGAGAGACAGAGAGGGAGAGAAGCATCAATGTATGGTGGCCTTTCACCTGCCTCCAGCTACAGACCTGGCTGAAGACCTGGCTTGCCACCCGGTTATGTACCCTGGCTGGGAATTGAACCAGTGACCCTTTGGTTCACAGGCTGGCGCTTAATCCATAGAGCCACACCAGCCAGGGGTATGAAAATTTTAATATCTTGTTTTATCACAAATTTTGGCACTAAATTTGCCTTTTAAATATTGCACTGAGCATACTGCATTAAGTCCTGGGCAGTGTGGCTCAGTTGGAGCATCATCCATACAACAAAGGGTTGCAGGTTCCATTACTGGTCAGGGCAACCAATCAGTGTTTCTCTCTCACATTGATGTTATCCTCTCTCCCCCTCGCCTCCCTCCCTTTCTAAACTCAATAAACATTTTTTAAAAATGAAAAGCAGATACATGGCATTAAAATATTATTTATCTTGATTACTCAGCTGTTTGGCACCCTGTAACATTTTGTGCCGGAGAATGGTTTTCAAGGACTCGTGTCTCTCATTCCCAGCTGTGTATGCAGCTTCTGCCGGATTTCCTCCCGCTTCTCCGGTTCTGGGACACACAGGTGCAGCTCTGTGATGAAGGGCAGCAGCTTCCTCTGAAGATCCCCGTATGGTGGAGGTTAGAGGTAACAAGAGATAGACCTGGGCTAAATTTTGATCTTGTGATTTCAGGTTGTTACTCTGAGTTCCCAGTTCTCATTTATCCTCACTCTCCCCTGCTTCACATTGTTTTTCATCCCAACTTTTGACCTTGTTGACCTACAATAAATTCAGGGCTGACAGACATGGAAGCAATAGCTTTTCATAGATTTGTTGTTCACAAACCTCACAGTACCTCACAGTTGTGTTAAGTCTCATTCCTATAGCAACCCCTTATTCCACATCCCTTGTGGTGGTTTCTGCTTCTCTGCTTGAACCCTAAGAGTACCTGGTTGCTTTTGCTTTAGGTTTTTTTTTTTTTTTTTTTTTCCTTGGGAGTTCTTCAGTACTTTCCTAAGACACTCTTCTGGTTCCACCCTGAGAGCTTGCCAATGTGGGCAGAAGTGTTTGAACTTCAGCAGCAGACAAATCGAGTTCTTTGTCAGCAGAATTCTCAGCTCCATTTACATAAGCACCTGGCAGATCCTCTCTGACTGTTCACCAGATGTGGCCAGACATGTCTGGCTTTCTCTCTCTCAGGCTGAAAACCCAACCTACCTAATGTTTTACAGCTCTGAAATATGACCCCAGTTAATGTATAACCCAGGGTATGTCCTCCAAAGCTACCCAAATAAATGTACATTTTCTTGTACATAATGCCCCCGCAAGACATTGAAAGCTGTTTTAATGTGGTTGCTCATAATCACAGTTCTCATGCAAGCACTTTTTTCCCTAGGTGAAAGACCTATTCCTTAGAAATACATGATGTCTAGACTTACCTGTATTAAATTCCTAGGGCTGCTATAACAAAGTGCTGCAAACATCCAGTTTGCATCCAGGCTTAAAACAGGAGAGTTTATCTCCCAGTCCTAGAGGCTAACACTCAAAAGCAAGGGGCTGGCAGGGCCATCCTCCCCCAGAAACTGGAAGGGGAGTCCTTCCTGGCCTCTTCCCAGCTGCACGTGGTTTTCCAGGTCCCAAAGCCAGATGAAGAAAGTGTATTCAGGGTGTGGTCAAAGCCCCAGCTGCTGCTGACAAGTCAGGTTAAGGACAGAGACTTGACCCTGAAGGTCATAGACAACATGGCATGAATGGTCCCTGGAATTTCTAAAGAAAATGGGAGCTAAGATAAAATTGTGAATGGAGACAGCTTTTTACCATGATCACTGTTGCAAATCAAATTATTATGGAAACATGGACCTACACCAGTCTCATTCCACAAGATAACGCCTTTTAGATCACCTCACCAGCTGTTCCTGACGCTGCCCAGCTGGTTAATGGCGGGTTCCCAGGAGCCATTTCCTAAGTGGGTTGTCCACTCAGCCTCTGTAGCTGTTCTCTGCTGACTAGTTATACACATTAGTTTTCATAAAAACCAGCTAAAATACAATATTTTCCAAAAAGGATGTTATGAATTTTCATAAAAACGAGAAAATTAAATTCAGTCCACTTTGTTTTCTTTTTCTTTCTTTCTACTGCGTAGGTGGCATGTGCTTCCTTCAGAAGGTACATGCTATTTGGGTATTTCTTCCAATTCATGGTAGAAAAATGTTGAATTTAAGCTGTCATGACATTTTATTTTCATGGTTTAGATGTATAGAGTAGTTTTAATGCTTAATTTTGTATGCATGCCTACTAAATTTTATTTTTTTTAATTCTGGTTTGCCGCTCTAGGCAGCTGACGCTTTGTGTATGTCAGTGAGCGCATTTCTCTATTGTTTTCCAAGGTCTTGGGAGACATTTTTACAAATGCCTTTGTCCAATATAAAGTTTTTAAAACTTTTTATAAAGATCTATTTTTTATTGCTGAAGTATTTTTATAGATTATGCTATTATAGTTGTCCTAATTTTTCCCCCTTTGCCTGCCTCTACCTTGTGTCCTCCTTCCCTGCAGCGCTCCCCCTCCCTTAGTTCATGTCCCTTAGTTCATGTCCATGGGTCATCATCTAAGTTCTTTGGCTTCTTCCTTTCCTATACTATTCTTAACATCCCTCTGTCTATTTTACTTCCCTCATCATGTCTCCCATTCTCTTTCTTTCCCATCCCAGCTGATAACCCTCCAAATTATCTCCCTATCTATGATTCTGTTTCTGTTCTAGTTGTTTGCTTAGTTCTTTTTTTTTTTTTTTTTTTGAAGATTCAGTTGGTGCTAGCTATGAATTTGTTGCCTTTTTAGTGTTCATAGTTTTGATCATTTATTTTTCTTAAGTGAGTCCCTTTGACATTTCATATAATAATGGCTTGCTGATGATGAACTCCTTTAGCTTTAACTTGCCTGGGAAGCATAGTATCTGCCCTTCCATTCTAAATGATAGCTTTGCTGGGTAGAGCAATCTGGCTGTAGGTCCCTGCTTTTTCTATACTTTGAATACTTCTTGCCAGCCCCTTTTTGCCTGCGATGTTTCTTTTGAGAAATCAGCTGATAGTTTTATGGGAACTCCTTTGTAGGTAAATTTCTTCTCTTGCTGCTTTTAATAATTTATCTTTATCATTAATGTTTGGCATTTTAATTATGTTGTGTTTTTATGTGGTCCTCTTTGGATCCACCTTGTTTGGGACTCTCTCTGCTTCCTGGACTTGTATGTCTATTTTCTTAGTTAAATTAGGGACTTTTTTTTTTTCATCATTTTTTCAAATAAGTTTTCAATTTCTTGCTCTTCCTCCTCTTCTGGTACCCCTATGAGTTTGATGTTGGTACATTTAAAGTTGTCCCCAGAGGTTCCTAAGCCTATCCTTTTTTTTTTTTGTTTGTTTGTTTCTTCTTTCTGTTCTGGTTGAATGTTTATTACTTCCCTATATTCTAAATTATTGATTTGAACTGGCTTCCTTCCTTTCACCATGGGTTTCATGTGGATTTTTCTTTATTTCACATAGTATAACCTTCATTTCTTTTATGTTGCTGTATTCAGTGATTGCTCTGAACATCCTAACCACCAATGTTTTGAACTCTGCATCTGAAAGATTGACTATCTCCATTTTGTTTAGCTCTTTTTCTGGGATTTTGATCTGTTCTTTAATTTGGGCCATAGTTCTTTGTCTTTTCAATTTGCCCCCCACCCCACCCCTGGTGTTTGTTTCTGTGTATTAGATTGAGCTGCTTTGACTCCCCGTTTTAGCATACGTGTTAAGTTGTGTGGGGTGGAGCTTTAGGTATTCACCAGGATGGGACTTGCCCCATTTCCTCTCATTTCACCCACTTCCCATATGTGACTGCCACCCTTCCAGCTGTTGCTCCAGTGGTGACACCCAAAGTAGGTGGTGGTTGAAAATGTTCTAAGTCTGTGTAGTTCCTTTAAGCAGAAAAATCTGGCAGTTTCTTCCACCATCTCACTTCCACTGGTTTTTACAGTCAGAGGTAATAGGAATTTATCTTGTCAGTATTGGAATTCTGGTCTGTGCTGTCTGACCGAGGGCTGCTATGGCTCACTCCCAAGGTATCCCTCCTGATTTTTATCCACCATACCTGTATGTTCCACCACCATCTCTCTGCCTCACCATACCATACCATGTTTCCACTCATCTCTACAACTCTGCCCCTCTGCCTGTCTGGGTGAACGTGGCTTCTTTAAATCCTTAATTGTCAGACTTCCATACGGCTCAGTTTTTTGATGGCTCTCAGTGCTATTTGTTTTGAGATCTGGTTGTAACTCTTTCTATGTTTGCATGAGGAGATGAAGCATGTCTTCCTATGCCTCCATCTTGACCAGAAGTTAAATATAAAGTATTTTTTAAAATTTCCCCTGATGCAGATATCCTAGCTGTTTAATCCATGTTGGTGTTCAATAATCGATGTATCCTTTTTGAAAAGATTTAGAATTGGCCTGTTTAACATTCACTTCTAGGAGTCTACTAGGACTTAACCATTAACACATTGTTCTAAAGTTTCATAAAACCATGTTTTCACTCTAATTTATAAAATCTTCACCAGTTTTCTGGAGCTTCCTTCGTCTCTATAAAAATTTTTAAAGAACCACAATGATTCGTTATTACATCTGCAAATTATTCCTGTACTCTAAAATAGGATTTGGGGGAAATTTCCATCTAATCTATAATTTCATGTTTCCTGACCTGGAATTTGCTTTCTGTCATGTATTCTCTAGCTTTGCCGGTTTGAATATGATTGATTATCTTTGTAGGAAAAAGAAGGAAACAAAATAGGAACTGAGTATTCCTCCTTGTCCCTCTTTCCACGTTCTAATATAGGGAATTATCATTCATAAATGTTTATTTTTATTTTTTAAAGATTTTCTTTATTTCTTTTAGAGAGCAGGGAAGGGAGAGAGGCAGAGAGGGAGAGAGACATCAATGTATGGTTGCCTTTCACCTGCCTTCAGCTATGGACCTGGCTGAAGACCTGGCTTGCAACCTAGTTATGTTGTCCTTGCTGGGAATCAAACCAGCGACCTTTGGGTTCGTAGGCCAGCACCTTATCCACTGTGCCACCAGCCAGGGCCAAAAATGTTTATATAGTTTAGTTTGCTCATGTTCTTTCTCCCTTCCCTGTCATTCAGTGTAAGCGCATGAGTACAGGAACGTTGCTCCATGCCTTGCTGTGTTCTCTGCACCTGAATCGGTACAAACACCACCAGGAGCTCAAGGAATACTTTGTGAAGGAATGCACTGCTTTTTAGTTGCCATTTTTGTTTTCGGTCATGCTTCTTAAAAATCTAGTTTCCCTTTGTGAGAAGGAATCTTAGAACTTTGTACTGCCAATTCTAATAGTTCCGTATCATAACCCTTATATGTGAATCTTCTCTGTCTTAGCTAAGGACATATTTTGACATCATTACTTATGTGCATGTAACCCTAAAAATGAATTCACAGCACTACCATTTGGATTGCTAAACAATTCATGGATTATCTTCAGTTAGTTTCAGTCCAACTTTGGAGAGTAATACTTGGAGGGTCTTTGGTCAAAGTTCTCTGAGGATTGTTAGTTTGACTTCTGATTCATTATTCATTTGGGAGGCTTGTCTTGCCGCATCATCTTCTGTGACAACTTTTTACAAGCCACATATTCAGCAATTCAGTTGTGCTAGAATATTTTCAGTGATTCAGACTCTTATTGACAGAAACATCAGTTTCACTCTGCAAGCCCAGTGGTGCTTTTCCCTTTACCCCATTTCTTTGCACATAAAAATAGGGGAAAGAATAGTGTTTATACAAGCCCTATCCTTATTTCACAATTTTATTTTCTTATAGTCACTTAAATGTGTTTTTTTCTTGTAAATGCTTTTTCTCCATTTGTTTTTATAAACATTATCTTAGAATTGGTATATATTAGTGGTTTAAAAATACAAGAATCTCACAGTTAAGAAACTTTAAGAAAGGTGGGTGGTGGTGGGAACCATCAGATGGAGAAAAAAGCTGAGAAGAAATACTTTTGCTGCATACTGTTCTGGGAATTTTTATTTCAAGAACCAAGTGAAAATATTAAATATTCAAAACTTTAAAAGAAATAGAAACTAAGAAATGCAATAGTTTAAACCACTTCTATTGAAGGTCTTAAAATAGCATATTAATAAAATGCCTAAATTAGGAATATTGATTTTTTGATGTTTAGAATCTTAACAGCTGACACAGGATAATAATGGATATAAATAAACCATACCTGGACTCAGGTTTCAGAAAAATTTTCTGGATATTCAGGCTTGTCTTTTCAGCTTTAGAATAGAGCCAGTTGTCTTCATGCCCTCTGAGATTCTTTTTTCTTCCACTATCACTGTCACGGAGCCTTTCCTCTTTACCTCCCAGGGGACACTCCAGATTTCTCCTGCATTCTCACACCTGTGTTCCCTGGCCCCGGCTGTCACATCCTCACCCCCCTATCCTACCTCCTACCTCAAACCAGTCATTCTTGGCATGACTTCACTGTAGCACCAGCTGCTCAAACACCTCTGGTGCTTTTTTGCTCTTCTAATTTATCTAGGCCACATTATCTTAACTGTGGCACTATTGATATTTAGGATTGGATAATTCTTGGTAATGGGAGGCTGTCCTATCTGTGCCTTGTAGGGTCTTGAGCAGTAAACCTGACCTCTGTCCACTAAATTCCTATAATATTGCCTGGTTGTGACAGCCAAAAGTGTCTCCAGACATCAACAAATGTTTTTTGGGGGTAAAAAGCACCCCTGGTTGAGAGCCGCCAATTAATTCCATTGTATTTATTAAGCTCAATTTCTCAGTGATACATTTCTTTGCTTTTCTATTAATATGTTATGCTCATTCTAAACTTGGTTCAGATGGTTCCTTTCTCTTCCTTTCACATATGGGTAAATGCTATTCAATTTTTATTTTCTTCAAATTAAACAGTAGCACTGATTTTATTAAAAAAATATTTTATGGCCTTTACATGCAAATGCAGTTTTTCATCATTAGCAATGAATTCATGAATTTAAAAATAGTTTATTTTCCTTTACAAATTTCAGTAATCTGTCTCTGTAATTAATTATTCAAGTTGATGACTCAGTTTCTACATTATGCTTACTTTTAAAAAATACTCAGTGAGCCCTGGCTGCTGTGGCTCAGTAGATTGAGTGCCAAACTGTGAACCAAAGGGTCATCGATTCAATTCCCAGTCAGGGCACATGCCTGGGTTGCAGGCCGGGTCCCCGGTTTAGGGGTGTTTGAGATGCAACCACACATTGTTTCTCTCTATCTCTTTCTTTCTCCCTTTGCCTCTCTCTAAAATAAATAAATAAAATCTGAATTAAAAATACTCAATGATTTTTCTTTTTTTTGCTGGTGATTCTTACATACATCAGTGAACTCTTTTATTGATAACCAGAATTACCTCAGAGTGATCAAAATGACTATTCATCAGAATTTTTCCATCTGCTTTTATGTATTACCCTATCTGCATTACAATTTTTTGAAACTCAACTGAAGAGTCAGACACACTGTCTTGCCTTTTTTCTCTATAATTATTTTCTAGAGTTGCAGTAGGATTCTGTATAGAAGATTAAAATATAATAAATGGATTAAAATTTCTATGTACCAGATGCTTTGCTCTGGGACACACCAGTTTTCCTCTGTATTCAATGTGTTCACCTTACGGCTGCTTTCTCTCCATTTTCAAATAAGTTCTAAGCAAACAGACATGAATAACATTTCTCTCCTGCTTTCTCCTCTCACCTTCACTGCACCACCTACCTTTAAGGGCTGTCTGCTCTGTGTTACAACACACCTTAAATAGACACCCCCACCCACCACCAGACAAGTGCACTATATTGACTAACTGACGAAGCCGATTGCTTAATATGTAAGTGCTCCTCAAATAAGTGATGTAATAACATATACGAATCATCACCCCTTTTCCTTATATATTTCCAAATATATCAGCTGTTATCTGCCCCAACCATGAGCAGGTTGGACCAAGTAGCCCACCTTAGTCATTCTCTAGGGAGTTTGTCCTTGTCTGTTGGGTCAGGACAGAATCCTAGAGCTTAAACATTTCAAGAAATTTTGTTCTTCCCCTGTTATTGATGGTTGTCATCTTCTGTACCACCTCTCCTGCTAGATATCTACTGTTTCACAGATGTTTCTTGTACTTCAGTTCTCATATTTAATTGATCAGAGTCTATTTCAAAACTGTTCACTGAACTGTGTAGCTACACTGTTGTTTTCTGAACTTGGGCCCTTACTATTTCAGAGTCTGTCCGCTATTTATACCTATTTTCTCTGACCTTTATTCTCTCTTCACATGGAGTTAAAAAAAATAAAAGTTTGGCCTTGGCTGGTGGCCCAGTGGATAGGTGCCAGCCTGCGAACCCAAAGGTCGCTGGTTCAATTCCCTGTCAGGGCACATAACCAGGTCTTCAGCCAGGTCTGTACCTGGAGGCTAATGAAAGGCAACCATACATTGATGTTTCTCTCCCTTTCTTCCTCCCTTCTTGCCTTTCCCTCTGAAAACAGTGAATAAAATCTTTAAAAAATAAAGAAAAGAAAAGTTTGAGACTATCCTTTTGCCCCTCAATTCTATTATTAACAAAGAAAATTGGACTCTTCCTCCACTTTTTGCCCCATATTTCAGACTTCAGATACCCTCTTATACCTTTTCTTTGATTTCATTTGTATAAACAGGGGCAGGAATCTGGTGCACTCCTGTGTTGAAGGGCCTGAGGGACTGACCATGTCCACACAAACATTCTATCTTAGGCCCAGGAGGCATGAGAGGAGCTGCTAAAGACTGCGGGGGGAGGCCTATCGGAGGGTCCCAGCAGGAATGCCCACTGATTTCCACTTAGAGTCTAGAGCCTTTTGCTGGAGTGGGCCCATTGACACGGGGCTGATTCAACAGTAGCAGCATTAGTTATATTTAGCAAAATTTGTAAATGAGGAATATATTGCCACCAGAACCAAAAAAGGACTAAAAGGGCACTTGCTTGTCCTCAATGAGCGCATGGAATGAAACCCCTTGTGGGAATGTGCCATCAGGGTGCTGTGGTACCTGTGCTTCTGGGGAAGACAGATGCAGCTCCTGGAGTGAAGACAGTGTGACGACAAGTTTCCTGGTACACCTGGTGGTAGCCTAGAAATGGTGCCCATGGCCCCTCAGAGATGAAGGTGACTGAGACTAAGAGGCTTCGGAACAGGACAGATTAGCCAAGTCTGTAACAGCAATGTGTTCACTAGTTGTTGATTAGATAGTAATTTTAATGATATTGGGTATTGGGGCATTAATGAATGAAGCTGCAGCATTAAGGTTGTAGTAATCCACCATAAGGCCCTCTTATTTTTTCGGATTTAAGAACAGACAAACTACCTTAAATGCAAAAGGAGTGAGATTACTGATCCTTTCATTAACTCATTCCTGTATAAGAGGCCCAGATGGGGAAAGTGAAATTGGAAAGGCTCCCTCTCCTATTGCCCTAAAGTGGGCCCCACCTGGACTGGCCTCTGTCCCTGGCACTTAGCGAATCAGCACTGCTTGTGTGGATTATGCCCTCAGAGAGAGTGGCCCACAGCAGTGGGCCATGGGGCTGACGTGAAGCTCACCAGGCTGCCTCCAACGCTTTGGATCCACTTAGCAACCCTGTAACAGGCCCTCAAGAAGCTCTTCAACAGTGAGCTGCCATGGCCTTGCCATCCTCTCCCCAGCGCCAATAGTTTTACAACTTCAAGGTCCTTTTGATGGTGAGACACAAGATTGACATCAGGGTAGGTGAGAGGCAGAACTCTTGGGCCACTCACAGCCTTCAAGAAGAGAAGGCTGCCAATGGGGCCCACAGGAGTCACACGTAGGGGTGAGGTACCAACAGGCAGCAGTATCAGGAGACAGCTCACCTGTGTCAGGCAGGGATAGCTAGGCTTTATGGCTCCCCATGAATTGGCTGTTTGAATAATTTGCGGGGCTTGAGGGTATTGGAGCCCTGTCTAATTGCCTGGTGCCTGGCCCTGGGGCTATTAAGGGGGTGTTTTGTGGTCCAGAATGTGAGCTTCAATAAGGGGTGTGGTTGGGGTGTAGACTTAACCAGCTATTTAAGAAGAGGATCTGAGCACTACTAGCCAGGGCCTCAGGACTGGGTGAAGACAGCCTTGGGAAAGCCAAGCAAACCAAACCAACACTGTATTACCCTCATAGAAAAGGCAGGTTGCTGGGCCCCTCCCCAGGCCTCCTGAATTGACTTTCTAGGGCAGGAGTCTGGGAATTTGTGAAGCTAATTTATAATAAGATTTCAACTTATTCAAGTTGGGGTCTGGAGGTAGCCTGTTAGGGTTACAGGCTACATCTGCCAGCAGTGGCCCCTGAATTCATCACTGCACCTCCTTAGGCCCCAACTTCCTCATTGTAAAATCAGGTATAATGATAGCACTCACTTCTCTGGGATGGTATTGAGTAGTAAGTGAAATAATATACTTAGAGTGCTTGCCACATAGTAAGTGCTTATGTTAACCTGAAAGGTATGTAAGCTTTAAAACTTCTTTGAAAAAAGCGGGACCATAACTCTATTTTAAAACAATTAATTTAAAAGGATCGTGATAGTTGCCCCTGATTTACACAAACAGTAACACAGGGTCTGCTCAAGTATATTTCTCAAGAATTTTTAATCAGGATAGCCATGAGAAAAATCTGCTTCCTCCATTTCAGTTCATCTTGATTTGAAATGATTCCTTTGTAATTTTTGGAGCACTTGTGTCTTCTTAAAGTCTCTAAAACTGTGTTGATAGTACATGTTTTACTGGGAGAAAAAAAAGCTTCCTTAAAAAGGCTTTAATCTTTGTTCCAACAGAAGACAATTGATTACTACTGGCTTGCAACTTTAGAAGTTGGGAAGACCCTATTGACATTTCAAAGATCTATTTTTTTCCTTTTACCTTATGGCCACAGCAAAAGCAAAATTGTCCAGTAATGTAATGTTACTGGTCTAAGCAAAAATCTGAAATAACCTTTTTCCATTTATTAGAAAATTACATTCCTGTCTTAAAGGTCAAAACCTACCTGATAGTTGAAGATCTGATATTTTAAGATTAATTTTGAAAAATAAGATTTGTGCTTTTTGTTCTATTATTAAAGGGTTTAGCAGACTTCCATCCATTTTATTAACTTTGAATTATAACTTTAGTTTATTAGAATAGGATTGTTAATGCAAATAATTATATTTTTAATGTACTAATTTTATAGGTGCCTTCTCTCAGTAAAATAGCTGCATTTCTTCCTATCTAATTGGCTAAATTATAAAGATATTTTAGTAAGAAATTCTTTATAGATGTTATTAAAAACAGAAGTGTCTATCCAGTTATTTTACTCATTGAAATTACAAAAATGGCTTGCTAGATGTTTACTAACTTCATATAGTTTATTAAAATCACAAGAAACTCTTGTAACAACTTTCTTGCTAGTCATAAGTTGAAGTTTTATAGAACATATACTTTTAAAGAAGTGCTTTTCTCATATTTTAATGAGTAAACAGCCCCATGCTTTATTGTATACAAAACTACTTTCAGGGATCACATTCACTGTTTGTTTGTTTGTTTGCTTGTTTGTTTTTTTCACTATTGAATCTCTATCCAGCACAGTGCTAGGAGTATGTTTTCTTTAAGAATTGCTTGGCACTCCAGAGGTTTCTTCCATCAACTCAATCCCCACTGTTTTTTGCAGCCAGAAGTTGTAGGGACTTATCTTCTTGGCTCTGGAACCCTTGCTTGGGGGCCCTGGTTTGGGGCTGGGACTCCTTGCCCCCTTGATGTCCTTCCGAAAGTTTTATCCACCACACATGGGTGAGGGACCAAACCATTCTGCCTTGTGGCCCTCCTATCAGTCTGGGTGGATGTGGTTTCTTTCATTCTGTAGTTGTCAGATTTCCATGCAACTCAATTTCTGACAGTTCTGAGTGATGGTGGTTCTGTATTTTAGTTAGGTTTTTTTTTTTTTTTCCCCACAAGATTTTATTTATTATTTTTAGAGAGAGGGGAAGGGAGAGAGGCAGAGAGGGAAAGAAGCATCAATGTATGGTTGCCTTTCACCTGCCTCCAGCTATGGACCTGGCTAGAGACCTAGCTTGCAACCTGGTTATGTGCTGTGGCTGGAAATCAAACCAGCAACCTTTGGGTTCACAGGCCGGCACCTTATCCATTGTGCCACCAGCCAGGGCCTTGTATTTTAGTTTTAATTTTGATATTGTTGTACAAAAAGGGGAGCCATTTCTGTTTACACCACCATTTTGACTGGAAGTCAATAGGCACATTTTTAAAGAGTACAAAGAAACAAGCAAAATAAACTTTAATACTATATTTTAACCTCATGTGTCTAAAATATTATTTGAACATGTGTCACTAGCCACATATTTGTACCCAATAGCCACCTGTGGCTGGTGACTACCATGTTGGAAGATGCAGCCTTACCTTTTTCAAATTAGACTATCCAAGGGATTGTTGGTGTAATAGAATTTGCCTTATTACAGAGATTAAAGAATGTTAAAAATGATCACAATTGGGATCAGAACTATGTTTAATATTATTGATCCACTATTTTTCATAAAGAATTTTTTGATGAGTATTTTGCTATTAATGCCATTAAAGAAGATAGGAAATCATCTATCCAAATAAATGCTGATCACAGAGGCTAAAATCAGGATGACATCTTGGAACAAGAAGGGACCATCTATGAAAGCTCACCATATTCTTAATGAACAGATGGATGCAGTTTGCTACACCAATTAACTCGTGTTTGCATTTGCATTAGTTATTTTATAAAATTGCCAGTCAACATGTGTTAAGCACCCTCAGGTTATATTGCATGGATCCTATAGTCTGATAGGATAGAGCATCATTGTCATCAGGGGTTACACCCAGGACATCACTGTCTTCAACATTTACAGCTGAAAGCTTTCTTGTTTGGTTATCTTCAGAAATGACTTTTGTGTGTGTGCAACTAGCATAGTCAGTGTTAGGGGTAAAAAGCATGAATAGGAGGGAGTTTTCAGAAAATGTTTAATGTGGAAAGTAGCAGTTGATCCTTTATATGCCAGTAATATTGAGAAAACATCTTATATGTTTTTATTCAAAAAAAATTTTGTTATTCTATCACAGTTGTCCTATTTTCCCCTTTGCCCTTATCCACTCAGCCCCTCCCCCAACTCCCACAGTCAATGTTATGTATTTTTAAAAGTAAAGAAACTTCAGAATGTTTCACCATCTTTAGTTTATCCTTTTATATGGCACTTATTAACCCCATCCAAATGCCAGCTCCATCAAACATCACCAAAGCTTTAAGTGAAATGCCCCAAAAATTTTATAGTTTTAAATGGTTAAAGACTGCTTTAATTTCAGTGTCCTAAATAGCATTTATTATGATGATGTATTATTAGTTGAAACTAATTAAAACTAAGTTACATCTTGTGGGGTCATTATATAGCTCTCCCCCCTCCCATGACTGAGGGCAAAGTCAGAAGGTCTCTGGCCAGAGGAACGTGTATTGTTTGGGGAATGGATTGTAATTCCTTTCTTACTTCTTTTGGGAGTAGCTTCTTGTCCTGTGATGGCTTCTTGACCTTTTCCGTCTGCATGTACACACTGGTATAATGTAGCTTCGCACCACACATAGGTTTGTGAGGCATAGTCCAGTGCTGCCTGTCTGGGACACCTTGTAAGGAGCCTCAGTCAGGCTGGAGGAGGTGTGTCTCTCACACGCAGCCTCCTCATCTGTTGGTCCTCTGGGTGGTCTTTTCAGAATATCGTGGACACCTAAGCAGCATCCTGGTTTGGAGCTTTTCTCTTACACATGGAATAGAATTACTATGTTGTGTTTATTTTTTAATGCCTGCTTGGATGTTTCTATATCCCTCACCTCTCCCTTTAATCTCTAAAAGTCAGTAATCAATTACTTGTCTTCACATGACATCAATAAAAGGAAAACATGTATGTGGGGCTAATGAATTTCCAGAATGTTAAAGTGAAGATATATTTTCCTGTTTTCATGTATTATAAATTTGGAATGTAAGGAGAGAATACAAAAGGGAATTTTTTAAAAAGAAAAATCATCTGACTTATGAAGACTGTCTTAAATTTCATGACAGTTACTCTCTGGCAGTGAAATTCCTCAACTTTTCCTTCCTTCTACTTGTTCCACAGCATTATTTGTGAAATTAAGCAAAGACAATGCATACAAAGCATGTCTCCAATTGCCTGTCCTGTCCCTCTTACAGCCCTCCTGCCCGCCCCACCACATGGCCAGATGGCTTCATCTAAGGCTCTCCTGCAAAAATATATTTAAACGTTGAAATTTATTTCTGCATTTCCTATGATCAAAACTTTTAAGAGTTAAGTATTCTGAATTGAACTAGCAATACAGCTATTAATAGTAAATACACAATCAAAACAACGTATGTTGGATATTTTGATAGTAGGTATCCAACTTAAAATTAACGATTTATTGGAAACATCCCTAAATACATGGATGGTTTTCTTTTCCTTTGATGGGAATAGAAGTTTAGAAGCTTCATTCTCACAGATATGTAAATGGAATAGAAGAAATTTTATTAGTTCTGAGTCATTCAATTTGTTTAATGTCTGAGTTATATAATCTCAATCACATTGTGATTTGTCACACACACACAAAAAAAATGAAGATTTATGGTTGACAATTTGATTAGACTTCCTTCAGATTTGGTGGATGGGAAGAATTGAAACCCCCTGACCTGCATAATAGTTACTATTTTGTCATTAGAGTCATTTAATTTTTCAGTTTCTTGGAAGTTATCCAGAAATTTTTTATCAAGACTTTTTCAATGATAGCATTATTTGTTATGCTTTCACTGGAAGGCTCTTTATTTATGGAATGCAATTGGGACAAATAATTTCATGTTTATTCCTTCATAAAGAGCTGAGTTTTAATATTCTAGATTATCTGGAAGGACCTTATGAAAGCAGGCCGCATAGGCCAGCAGTGTGCACACTTACACATTTTTATCTTTAGCTACGTTTTTAATACTATTTCATGGTTGAAAGCCATTATGTTTATTAACATAGTTTGACAGAATTAAAACATTATATCCATGTGTAAGAGGGAGGAATTAATCGTAATAAAATAAAGCACTTTTTCCAGAGTTAAGGACATTCATTATGCCTTATATTGAATTGGGGAACATTTTTGTCCTACAAGTATGTGTATAAATATCATTCCATTTTAAATTGAAATTTAGTCTGACCTACTGAGATTACCAGCCAAAACAAGGAAGATATTGGCCCCCTGGTAGATGAGGGCTTCAAGACCCTGTTAATAATGTAATATATGTGTTCTTTAAAATAAAATCCACAACATTCAGATGAAGCTCATCTACATCTAATATGCATTTACTTTGAATGGGTAAGCAAGCAGCAAAGTTTTGACAAGTAACAATGAGCAGGAGTTTTTCATTTGAATAAAAACTAAGAAAGGATTGATTTAATGAAACTGTTATCTTGAATGAGTGAAGAAATGTTCACGGCTATTTCAAGCATGAACTAGCCTCTTTTAAGTTTTTAATTTGATATGTAACATTGATCTGTCAGAAATAGAACTAGGATTTTTCACTTCATGCTTAATAGTGTGCATTTTCTTAATAAGACTACAGAGAGGTTCTGCTTTTCCAACGCTTGGTTTTTGTTTCCTACTTTACACAAGTCTTGGGAAAATGTCATTCTAAAATAGATGGACAAGGCACAGAACCTTGTCATGGGTTTGTCCCCAGGAGAAAATAAGTTCTTCTGGCTTCCATATTTCTTTTCTATTCTCTCTCAGGACTGCTGTGTTTTTTTAGGAAATCTAATAAGAGGAGAGGCAAAGTCTTTATATGATAATTGTTATCATTCTCTCTCTTCACTGCATCATGTGTTGAAATGTATAACATCCCACACAGGCTAGAATGCCCTGATTCTCCACCATGGGACTTTTTAAAAAGGTGTCTTCTCAAGCACATCAGTTTTATGAAAACAAATTTAGTGAATTGAGGATCTCAAAATAAATCCCTTACTATTTGCCATTTGTTTATATGCTTTCAAAGTCTAAAGATTCTACCAGCAACGTGCAAATCAAGTTTACAGCTGTTGCATGTGTTTGTGCTTAATGGGCATGGCTGTCTCCTCCCATAGCTGTGTGAAAGCGCAAGCTGTTCTCTCTGCTCCAGAAACCAGTCACTGCACTCTTTCAGTTCCCATTTCTTCTCTGTGTGGAAGTCTCTGACCCTGGGTAAGAGGGGTGGGAGTGCTGGCCAGTTTCATCTTGCTCAGTGTCCTCAATATGTGGTTACCATTGCTATATTAGTACCATTTGTGTATGTATGCATCTCTGAATTAGGTTCTGGACCCAATTCCACTGGTGGGGGAAAGTGTTTTCCAAACACAACACCAAGTTCCTCTCCACACACCAGGTGAGGGTCCTACAATTCAGCTCAATTCTGACACTATCCAGAGATAGCCTCAGACTCCTCAAGTTGAGGGATCAGTTCTGCAAGTTGCCCCCCACCCTGCCCCTGACCCCTGCCACCCAGGCCCCAGGCCCAAGCTCAGGTTGTTAACCTGTACTCTGACTGACAAACTACAGATTGGAAGTTCCCATGACCTCTTCTTGTATTTCAGATGCTGGTCACAAGTCCAGGTTGTTGCTTGTACTTCTGACCAACCAACTATACATCAGAGGTTCTCATGACCCTATTGAACCCTTCTTGGATTCAAGTAATTTGCTAGAGTGCTCACAGGACTCAGAGAAGCATTTTACCCACTAGATCACTAGTTTATTAGAAAAGGATGTAAGCCAGAAACTGCCAAGTGGGAGCAATGCCTAGGGCAAGGCATGTGGGAAGAGGCCCACACCCTCTCTGAGCTCACTGCTTCTCTTTTCCACTTGTTCAATAACCCAGAAGCTTCTGAATTTTTATGGAGGCCTCATTACATAGACATGATTGACTAAATCATTGCCCACTTGACGATTGATTTAATGTCCCGCTCTGATTCTCTCCTCAAGGTGCAGGGAGAAGATCTGGGATGGAAAGTTCCAGCACTCTCATCCTGTGGTTGGCTCCACCGGCAACCAGCCCCCTCCCTTACATGCAGTTCAAAAGTCACCTCCTTAACAATGAAAGGCACTTCTGTGGCTCTCATCGCTTATAAAATCCAAGGGTTTTGGGAGGTCTGACTCGGGAACCATGGAAGACCCAATATGTATTTCTAACTATAAATCACAGTCTCTCTTCTCCATTAAATTTAGACACCTTCTACTGGGGAAGCTACCACATATTCCCATCCCCAACATTTTGCACAATGCCTGTCTTAACGGTGATGTTCAATAGATGGATTGTGGCTGCAAGAATGGTTATGGCTGCTAACATGGCCCTGAGAGTAATCTAGTTAATAAAAGAATCTCTTTCAAACCATTCTAACATATTGTTACCCATTTTTTGCCCAGGTGTTCAGGTATAGTTATGTTACTACTTCTTGAGACAGTCAATTGTTGCTGTTTTTATTTAGGATCCAAGTATGTATCAGTGTAACTTCAACAAAGTGTCCAAGTTGTTCTATCTGGAGGAACAAAATGTATGAACCAGTACTTTTTAATGACACTTGTATTTTCTTCTATCTTTTAAAAAATATAATTAATTTAAGTCATCCTTACTTATTTCAGATATTCCAAATATAACATGATTATCAAACACTTAATTCTGGACAACTACCTCTATCTTTTTTCAAATACCCCTTTCAAATATGACACAGAAAATGAAAATATTTCTTTAGATATGAAGTGATCAATGTGAAGCATATTGGTTATATGGCCCCTCTGTAAATTTGGTTTAATAATTCGATTATATGGCCAAGTGACAAACATTAAACTAATGTTACTTGCTGCGTGAAATGCAGTTACATTTTGACGATATTATCTATGCTTGTTCTGATGTTCTTTAAATAAAATGTTGGTGCCTTTTAGAACCAAGCTCTCCTTTGATTTACAACCTATGGAGGGTATTGATCATTGATCATTTTTCTCTTCCTATAGTTTTGCCTATTCCAGAATGGCATGGCTTCTTTCTTAGTATTCTGCTTTTGAAAGTCTTCCATCTAATTGGCTACATCAGGAGGAGTTTGTATCATCCTTTGTTGAGTAGCATTCTGTTGTATGACTATAAATTAACCATGGTTAACTTATTATTTTAGCAGCCTAAGGAAATTTGAATTATTTCCAATTTGGGGGAATTACGAATAAAGTGATCGTAAGCATCTGCCCATAGGTTTTTGCGTGAACATAAGTTTCATTTCACTTGGATAAATCTGAGAAATAGGATCGATGGATTATGTGTAGGTATTTAATTTTATAAAAGATGCCAAGCTTGTTTTTCTCTGTTGCATTCCTATCAGCAATGTTTGAGAATTCTAGTTTTCAATTAGGAAATTCCAGTTGTACATCAGCCTCCCAGCATTGGTATTGTCAGGTTTTCATTTTACTCATTTTATGACAGTCATTTTAACGTATGGTAGTGGTATCTCACTGACTTTAATTTATATTTTCTTAATGCTTAATTAACATTGTGTAGTATCTTTTTTAGTGCTTGCCATTTGTGTATCTTTTTTCTGTTCACATCTCTGTCCATTTCTTGAGTTGTCTGTTGTCCTACTAAGAAGTTTTGAGAATCCTTTGTATATTTTTAAAGATACATGTATTTTTAAAATATATATGCTTTGCAAATATTTTCTCAGATTCTGTGGCTTATATTCACTTTTTGATCTGTATCATTCCAAAAGGAAAAAAAATTTAATTTATAAAATGTTCACTTAAATATTTTATTACGCTTTTTCTTTTTATTGATTGTGCTTTTGGCATCACACCTAAAAACATTTTTTCCTTCATTTTCTCTAGAGGTTATACAGTTCAAGTTTAAATTTAGGTTTATGATTCATTGATAGAGGTTCATTGTTTTTGCATGTGTCCAGCTGGTAAAAACTATTTTTATTCACTCAGTTATTGTCTTGGTCAATAACTGGCCTTTGTCAAAAATTGGTTGATCACATACATGTAGGTTTCTTTTGCATTCATTATTCTGTTACATTTACCTATGTGTTTGTTCTTTTGCTAGTATCAAACTGTATTGATTATTAAGCTTTAAGATAAGTATTGATACCAGTTGGTGTTGCTCCTCCACTTTTATTATTTATCAAAATTGGTTTTTTGGGCTATTTTAGATCATTTTAAATGTAAATTTTGGTATTAGTTTCTCTAAAAATGCTGGAATTTTTTGGCATAATTGTATTACATCTGTAGGTCAGTTTGGGAAGAAATTATGGTACAGAGTGTTCTATGCAGAACATGATCCATTACATACTTAGCTTTTTTTTTTTTGCTTTCTTACAATAAACAGCATACATATTTTACAAAGTATTGGTTAGAATAATGCCTAAATATTTCACGTTTTTCTGTGCTATGGTAAAAAGTAATTTTTTTTCCAGTTTTTTAACTTCCAGTTGTTCACTGCTGGCATTTAAAAATATAACTTTTTTTATATGTTGGCTTTGTGTTTTATTACCTTGCTAAAACTACTAATAGCTTTTTTTGTAGACTTGCTGGGATTATCTATATAGAATCATTATCTATTGATAGAGTCAGTTTTATTTCTGCTTTTATTTATTTTTTCATGCCTCCTTGCATTGTCTAGGCCTTTCAGTAAAATGTTGAATAGGAATGATATGTATGGGCAAGATACAAGATCACAACTCAAATACCAATATCCAAGCAACAAGCAATTTGAAATTTTTATTCTAACCTAACTTGCTATAGCTTTAATGCCTTAATCCTATATTATCTATTTTTGGTCATTTTTTTTCCATTCTATTTCTGCTCTTCATTTCATAGATCTGTCATTCAGATATAAGTCTTCTTAGCTTGATTCTTTTTTTCAAAAAAGATTTTATCCATTTAACTTCAGAGAGGGGAGCAGACAGAGAAAGAGAGACACAACCATACATGAGAGAATCATTGACCAGCTGCCTCTCACACGCGCTGCAACTGGGGACCAACTGCAACCCAGGCATGACGGGAAATCAACTGGTGACCTTTCATTTTGCAGGGCCATACCCAACCAACTGAGCCACACTGGTCAGGGTGTAGCTTGATTCTTTAAGGTCTTTTGTTTTTCACTTATAGTCTACCTTTTATTGTTTCATTTTGTTTCATTTCAGTATCTATATACTTTTTCACTAGTATGCTTTAAACCTTCTGTTCCCTTTACTTTGACAATTGTATTTTTAGCATTGACTAGATTTATGTTTTATAATTTGTTTTTCCCTTTACTCGCCCCCCCCACCCCCCACACACACACACTATTTGTTTCCTTTGGGGACTTTTTTCTCCTTGTTCTAGAATTTTGCATGTATGGAACTTTCTTTTATTCTTCATTGTCCCTTTATAAAAATATGTCAGTAGAAACTTGGGCCAGGAACTCAGTATAGGTGGGTAACACTGTCCACTTTACTTGAAACCTTTTCATACCAGACTGTGGAGGACTTTGCCCTTGGGTGTCAATACCCACTGTAGCTGCTCCAGATTTCTCCCTCAGCACGGATTCCTTCACTTAATGACTATTATTACCTTCTATTTGAGAATGACTGTTCTAGGTCCATGGAGATACAAAGCTAAGTGCACATATATCCTACTTAATATGCTTGCATTTATGAAGATCTAGGTACACTACTATCATCAAGGTGTACATAAGTGTTCTAGGACTACAGCAGAGAGATTATTACTCGCTGGGGGGGCAACAAAGAATATACAGCATCCAGAGTAAGTTTTGTTAATGATTAAGAATATATTTGTGTGTATATATAAATATACATACATATACACATACATATGTATATAACCTGGGGCGTTATATTTTTCTGTTTACAGACTCACTTTTAAATATCCTTTGATGGCAGGCTGTTTTTAAAAAAGTACCTAATCCATTATGTGTGCCTATCAAACTTGTTTATTTCTTCTCTCCCCTCCCTATGATACTTGCTAATCACAAAGGCCAGACAGAGACCTTGGAAAATGCAGCAAAAAGTTTTAGAAGCAAAACATGACTATTTGAATTTGAAATGAATGAACACCAAAGGCATCAACCCAGCTCATTCATTTCAGTTCAATATAGTCAAATGCAGCCACTTATCTTAACCTTTTGTACAAAAAAAAAAGCAATTGGAATATTACCCAAAAGATGTTTGTATTTGAAATAACATTGAATTGCCTTCTGTGGGGAAAATAATCTGTCAGCGTACTGGCAAGGGCAAGCCCTCCATGAATGAGGACTGTCAATACCTTGCTTTCCGCGACATCACTGAACTTGACATCTGAAATAAATTTAGTAAAAGAAAAATAATGACAGGGTGGTCAAAGAGGCTTTGTATTGTATGTCTAAATAGCTTTCAAGAACACTGAACAATTATAGTTATTTTATAATGTATATTATAAAATGCATTTAAAACTATCCTGAAACATTATTAGTATATTAGTTGCTGCTCTAAGATCGCAAAGGATTGCATGACAGACCTTTTTATATAGCTGTTGACTTTCTATCTTATTTATATACATATTTAGAGCAAAAAATCTTTCAAGCTTTGTCATACTCAGATTTATTTACCTCAAAAGTAAAACAGAATGAAGGAATGATAAAGGAGTATAAAATGGCAAAATTGAAAAATAGATATTGAGTAAAATATGTGCAAGGAAGAAGTAATAGTCTTTCAACACACTTTGCTTTTATACAGATCATAATTAAATATCAGGTTTTGCTTTTAGATCATTATAAGAGGAAAAGGTAAAGGGATTGTCAGTCTGCTCTCCTTTTCCTGAAGACACTCACCTTTACTTTCAAACCAGAGGTGAATTTCTGCATTCAAGCAAATTGACTGAGTCAGTAGGCATCAACCCATAGTCTAGGCTAAGATAACTATATGCTCCCTCCTGGGAATTTAGGATTAGGACACAAAGACTATTCAATTTGTTAGTTTAACCCAAACGAGAGAGAAAACAGAGTCTGAGTCAGCCTTGCTGGTCTGTAAGCAAGAGGACCAGAGAAATCAGCTTCCGTACACACACACACACACACACACACACACACACACACACACACAAAAGGCTGCAGGTTTGATTCCTAGTCAGGCCACATATGGGAGGCAACTGATCAATGTTTCTCTTTTCTTCCCACCCTCTTCAATTTCTAAAACATATCCTTGGGTAAGGATAAAGAAATCCTAACAATTTTGGTACTCAATTCCAATGTGTGATGAGGTTTTCCAAAACCACCAAGCAATTCTCTACACCATCTGGGTGTTCCACAGTTCACCTCAATTCTGGCCCTATTTCACAGATTAAAGGCTCTGTCTGATAAGACTTTACACCATAATCATAAGCCCAGGTTGTTATCTATGCTTCTGACCAACTGGCTATAGATTTAAGATTCCATTGATCTCCTTCTTAGGTTCAATTAATTTGCCAGAGTGCTCATAGGATCCAGAGAAATATTTTACTTATTAGATGACCAGTTTATTATAAAAAGATATAACTCAGGAACAGCCAGATGGAAGTGATGCATAGGGCAAGGTGTGTGGGTAGAGGCCCTGAGCTTCCATGTCCTCTAAGTGCTCCACCCTTCCTCTCCACAGGTTCACCAACCTGCGTGTTTCTGAGCCTGTCCTTTCGGGTTTTCACAGAGGCTCCATTACATAGACATGGTTGATTAAATCATTGGCCATTGGCTCTGGGTTCAACTGCCAGACCCTCTCTTCTTGAAATATGGGGAGTAGGGTAAGGTAGGGGATGGTACTAAGAGTTACAATCCTCTAGTTACATGGTTTGGTTCCCCCTGGCAACCAGCCTCCATAAGAAGGTTACCTGCTTTCTAAAAGCTGCCTTGTTACCTTAACAAAAGATAAATTCATGGCTGTCCTCACTGAGGCAATTTCAAGGGCTTTAGTAACTTTGTGCTAGAAAGGAAAGAAGACCAAATACATACTTCTTATCAGGCAGCCCAATATTACAAATATTAGTGTTAAGAAAACAAAGTTCAGCAGAGTAAATGTGAAGAGCTAATGGGCTTTAATTAAGTGATTCATGAACCAGGCAGCAGCATTCCAATTAGAAACTAGAAGGGTGCTCAGAGGAGTTGTACAAAATGGAAGGTCTTTATAGGAAGAATGGTGGGGCAAGGGAGTTATTAAAGAGGAAGATTGTTTTCAGGTAAGGACATCTTCTGGTGGGAGGAAAAAACGCGGAAGGGTTTTTAAATGCAGATTGCTGCTTTTTCTGTGTGGGATGGAGAGTGCCTACATGACAGATGAGCTCATTGGGGTTGACCAGAAACTTCCAGATTGGTTCATTAATATATTTCTGGGAGAGGTGGAAACTGTCAGCAATAAATCTAGGTTTGATATTGTTGCTGGGGGAAATAAGACTTTTAAACGGTGTCGTAGGAAACGCATTTCAAGGATACACACACACACACACGCATGTGAGGTGTAGTGGCAAGATTTATTAGAGCAAAAACACAGGACGGCTGTCAGGTGTTGAGTCTCAAGTACAGCCACGTGGCTCCGCCCTGTCTCACTTGGAAACAGCTCAGCCCAGGAGCAGGGCCAGCCCCAGAGTTGTCCTGCTGTCCAAGCTGTGGGAGCCAGCACAGCCTTTGCTCTGTCCAGCCCACTTTGGGCGCTGCTCTCTGACCCACAGGCTGCCACACCCGGCCAGGGCTGCTCCTGAGAGAGCGGGGAAAAGGCTCAGGCATTTGTTAAACTTTGATTATATTTCCTTGGCCCTGGGAGAGAGCAGGCTTTCTTTCAAACTAGCCAGTCTTCTCCCTAGTCCTTCTCGGGTTTGTGCTGGTTCCCTGCTGTCCAATCTCTTCCCTGGATCTTCTGACTTCTGTGCCTTTATCGTAGCTGATCCTTTCCCCAAGTTATACTCCTTCCCTTTGTGGTCGCCTTTTTGGCACCTACTGCGCATACCTCCTAGTTCTGGTTGCTCACTGGCTTCCACTGCGCATGCCTCCTAGTTCTGCCTCCTCATTATCCAGTTTCACTGCGGTTTTCTCATCTGGAGACCGTCCGCTTTCCTGGTTCTCCCACTCCACAGCCATCCATGGGAAGGGCTGGTTGTTTCCTGGGGAGATTGGAACGCTGGTCTTTCCTCTACTGGGATACCCAGAGAGACCGAAGCTGCCCTATCCAAGTAAACCTAGCTAATGTCTGATTCCATTTGCTCTCTTCTGTTGTTAATAACTAAGTGAAACAGTGTCATGAGTTTTCAGCCTGAGTGAAACCATTTTGGGCCTATGGTTTTCTCTTGAATGCTGTCTTGATTGGCTGGATGTTATTTGTATTAGATTTTGCATGTGGTCTCCAACAGTGGGTCTGTTTATTTAAGGAGCATCCTTGTAGACCCTTAGTTCTGTCTAGTATAAAACTGAGGAAAAAATTGTGTTAAGTCAATGGGGTGTTAAGAAGAGTCTAATTACATTTAAAAGGGCATTTCCAAGACTATTTCATTTGGAAATGCTGATTTCTTCCTCAGGCAATGCTCACGTTGAGAACCAGCCCTGGAAAGAATTCTGTTGAGGTAGGCTCACTTTTGTTTGGTGTAAGTTACCCACCCATGTTAGCCCCATTTCATCCAGAGTCTCAATGAAATGTGTTGCACAGCTTGAAAATACTTAACTTCACTAAACTGTCACAGATTTGTTGTGACTATGTTAATAATCATATATATATATGATTTTAACATATATATAAAGAGACAGTTTTATTCAATTTTCTGAAAAAAGTTTGTTATTGTAAAAGGGTTGGAAAGTATCAATGGCTTCAAAAATCACTGATTCAAAAATCAAAGAATAATATAGGGCAATACCTGAGAACATGTACAGGGTTGTCCTATTACATTCAAATAACAAAATCTTAGTGAGAAGATATTAAAGGGGTTTAAAGCCCCCAATAATAACCGCCTACTCACCCAGGAACTCACACTAACCTGGTGAGATTCCTAACTCGTAGCTTCAACTTCTCAACTTTTCACTAGTCAAAATGTTTGTGAACTTCAAACTCTGATAATTGTTTTTCTTTCTCAAGCAGATTTCATTGCCTCAGGCACCCTGTGACAGCACTGGATACCAATCTGGAAGTGTGGCAGGAACAAGTATTTATTCAGTTCCTAACTCACCTTTGGCTGTAGTATAGGCACAAGATTTGAGAATGGCCTTTGCAAGGGGAGTACAGACTTCAGCTCTCCGGATTTGATAGTGAATGAACAGGATTTGATCGCAAATAACATTTATTAACTTTGGATTGCTATTAGTGATTAATGTTACTGGTTTTTAAATATTTATACTTATCTCTTAATAAAATATCAAATTGGCAATTTAGTATGCCATCCTTTGAATCATTTCTGGGTTTTTTAGTTGTCATGTCTCTTTATTTTTTATAATTTATTGAATATTGGGGTGACCGGTTAATAAAATTATACAGGTTTCAGGTCTGTAGTTCTATAATAACTGCTTCTGTATATTGCATTGTATGTTTACCACACAAAGTCAAATCTCCCCATTGAATCATTTCTATTGCTAGTTTATTTTACATAGAAGTATATGATCAAGAGTGCACATTTTTGTGGATTTTTAAATTCTGCCCCAGTTTTCACTTTTAACTTCTTGGACTGCATCCTAAACTTTGCATGTTCTTATGTATCAGTAATGGACATTAACACCAGAAGAATTCACAGTCCTTTTTTATGATTATGTACTGTGTAGGAATGAGCATGTTATAGAGAGGAGTGTTTGGTGAGAAGAGGCTCATCTTCTTGGTATCGGTCAGTAAAATATGTGAAACATAGCAGATGGCTAAGAGATTAGGAGAAAATAAAGGATTGGGATGGGGTAGTGGTCATTGTGATACAAATGGTGGAATGTGGGCCCAAAGAAAGCTGAAAATATAGGCAGACATGAAACAATTAATTGGCGTTTAAGATTTCCTGATATGATGTGATTAATGTATTCACTTAATGAATTATGCACTTGTACATTTGTGACTAAAATGTACAAGTTACAAGGAGCTTATTCTGTATTGTATTCTGGATAATAAATAGGTTGAAAGAGGGGGTATGTGCTTGAGTAGCTACAGTAGAGTGAAGCTGAAAATTCCTGGAACTGAAGAAGTCAATAAATTTGAGAGTGGATGTTGTACGAGTCATGCCAGAGAATAACAGAGAATAAAGAGAGAAGTATTGAGCCCTTGCCCAAAATATAGGGTATATTCAGAATAGACATACAGGAGGTTACTATTCTATATAGCCCAGTAATAGAACCTCAGGAATGCAGGGGATTTTATCATGAAGCATGAGCAGTAACCTAGGCTGAAACAGCAATACTCAGCAAGAAGACTACCAGTCTGGTCTCAACATGACCCTGGAGGTCACTAAAGTGTCAGGGGCTGAGTGACCAGTGCAGCAGAAAATTGCAGAGTGAGTAGTGTTCAGTTAAGGAAGGAAGAGGAGGGCAGAAAATACTTAGTGGAGGGATTAAAGATGGCAGAAAAGGATATCTTGGGAAGGTAGGAAGCAGCACGAGAGAAAAGCAATGTGCTGTTATCCTCTATAAAGTGGGGTATGTGGTATTTTTCCTATTATGTATTTTTAGTATTGAGCTGCATGTGTATGTCTAGTTGATTCAGTTTTGTTAGTTAATGCTAAATTGAATTTTCTGTAAGAAGAAACTTCTTTCTATAGAAAAATTGTATTGCACATCTCTTTTAAAATACCTGTCAAGTATGTTTTTAGTATTTCACAAATGCAAATAGAGTTAAAATGGCTGTACAATTTTGGGCCTAGATGACATTTTGAATTGTATGATAAAGCATGACTATTTTAGGTTAAAAAAAATTGCCTTTGACCTTTTAAATATTTTACCGTGTCCTTGTCCTTTTCAAATGACTCTCCATTTTTAATTCCAAAAGTTTGCTAGAGTTGAGTACATTCTTGTGTATCCAACCTATCCTTGTTAGGGCAAATTTAGAGCATTGTGTTCTGAACTGCAAGGCACTGTTGGTAAGCAAGTGAAACTGATATGATGCATGGTTAGCCATGAGCAGAGTTAGCACCAATAAGCTAGGTAGTGAAGGTCACCAGGGTGGGAAGTCGTAGGTAACTAGCAAGGGGCAAAATTAGGGTGAACTTCCCTCCCCTGGCATATCACATGTCATGTGGTTTATATCTCCTTGACCTTTCATATCATTGGTTGTGAGGTCCAGACCTTCCCCTGACCCTCCCTTCCCTGGCATGTCACCAGCCATGCAGTAGACCCCCCCTTAGAGGAGGAACAAGGTGGGGCTGGGGAGCCTCACATGACTCCCATACAAGCCCTTGCATGACCGCTGCTTTAAGCATTAAGCCCTGGAAATAACATCTAGTCCTCATTTATGTATCAGCTCCAGGCCCCAAAAAGCAGCGAGGCGAGGCAGGGCAATGCCATGGCTGACATTAGGAGCAGCTGCAATGACTAATAACCTCATGACCTGGTGCTGCTGACCAATCAGGATCCTGAGGAGACAAACGTGGAAAGTAGAATGAAATATTAAGGAAATTGAGGACTTCAATAACATGCCTTTATGTACATTTAATAACATGAAGGTGTATGATACTGATCCTGATGCCTCCACACCAAAAAGGAAAACACGTAAGGTATGCAAGGATTGCACAAGTCCAGATATTGTACAGAATCCAGGAGATCATCAATGAAGATCCAGGAAAGTCAATGTGCTCTATAGCAAGAGAACTGCAGATGCTGGTTGCAATGGGTAGCAAGACTATTGCTGAAGTAATCAGATGCAGATTGTATGTTCTTAGAAGAGGCCAGTTTAAGACACAGCAGACAAAAGAAAGGTTCTTTGAAAAAGCAAGGAAACTGCTAACAAAATTGAAAAATTCCAAAGGGAAAAACCTCTGACTTTCTTCTCCAATGAAAAGAAGTTTCAACAGGACCAAATAGTCAACAGAAGAAACAACAGGTAGCTCTGTGAGAATCTTAATGAAGTCCCAATTGTCATGAAAACGAAATTTCCTGCTAAAGTGATGGTGTTAGGTGGTGTCAGCATGACCCTGCACTTTTTCCCACAAGGCTTGAAGGTGACTGCTGATGTTTACCTTGCTATTTTGAGAGAAGTAGTTGTACCATGGATGAAGCAAGTTGCAAATAGGTCATTTTATCTTCCAACAAGATGATGCACCAGCACATAATGCCAAAAAGGTGCAAGAATTTCTCAGTGTCAATATTCCTGAATTCTGGTCAAAGGAAATTCGGCCCCCTAGTTCACCAGATACAAATCCTTTAGACTATTATGTATGTAGCATTTGTGAGAGAGAATTTAATAAACAACCTCATTCCAACAATAGAGGCTGTTAAAGCTAAGCTTGAAAACATGATGTCCATGGATAAAGAAAAGTTAACAGGTGCTCAAGATTCTGAAGTTGAACTGAATCTATTATTGCAGGAAATGGAGATTTTTTTGATCAGTTAAAAAAAATAATGGCTATGTATTTACATATAAGAAATTTATTTCAAAATATAACACTTTTGTGGTATGTTATTTATTTTACTAAAATTTTGCCAATTTATCGTGCACACCCTGTATAGTTCCAACCAGCTCTGAGGCAGAGAGAAATAGAGCAAAGTTTTTGCATCCCTGCTTCATTGTTGCCTACAGATTGAAGTAGAAATAACAATACAGAGTGGATAGGGTAGATTTTAAGTAACTAACCATGAGGCAGTCTTTCTCCATTTTTAATATAATACAGACATGCTGGACACTTTGCTTGTCACATGGGGTGTTCAGAGATGAGTAAATTCTTGTTACTACCCTTATAGAAGCTGAGTTGAATTAAGGAGGCCACGATATAAATCTGTCATAAAAATTAATGACTGAGTCCTGGACATTGTGGCTGTCAGTTGGTTGTCACCCTGCAACGCAAAACGTTGCCAGTTCCATTCCCTGTCAGGGCACATGCCCGTTATGGATCTGGTCTTTTCTTGGGGCACATGTGATAGGTTACTTAGCAATGTTTGTCTCTCACATTGCTGTTTCTCTTCCCTGTCTCTCTTCTTGTCTTCCCCTCGCTGTCACTAAATAAATTTTAAATTTTTTTTAAATGAGTGAATCACATTGCATCCTAATGCTAGACAATATATCACAATAAAACAATTTAAAATTTACCTTGGAGTTAGTTACGGAAAACTTTCCTTTCCACCAATCTCAATATAAGGAAAGGTAAATGTTTTCAAAGAATTTTGGAACTAAATTTTAGAGGCATAAGCCTAATCTGCCTAATTCTCACACTCTGAGATGGGGAGTCAGTGCAGTCATGGCAGTGCAAGGCCTGCCCCCATCCCATAGCTTATGTTTCTGTAGATAATTGCCATTGGGATGAAGAACTCTATTTTAATTTTTCTTTCTTTCTTTTTTAATTTTTCTTACTCCCAAGTCCTTCCTGAGAAACCCAAACACCACTCGACCAGGCCCTGGCCTTTGCTATCCCCCATGGTTTTCAAAAAGAGCGAGTATTTCGTGATGGAGTTTGGTGAAAGAAACTAGTTCCTCCATCGCCCAGTGCTGATGGATAGCAGGGGTTCCCAGCGGACAGTAATGCCCTGAGGATGCTTTTCAAGGCCAAATGCTTGAGCAGCAGGCAGAGTTAATCTTCAAAGTTGTGGGAGCAACTGGCACTGCGGAATTTCAGCGGAATGGTACAGTTGGTTTGCTGCAGCCTTGGACCTTGGCCAAGGTCGAATTGAGGCCCTAGGATCCTGTGCTGGAAGCCGAGGTCACTGCCCTGGGCCCTTCCGCTTCTGGAAGGCTATAGTTTTCAGTCTGGAAGATGCAGTTCACTCCCAGGTTCTGGCTTCTGGGTTGAGGGATGAGGAGGGTTCCTTCCCAGGCACCAATTTCGGGCCTTGGGAGAGTTGCTGGGCTCCTGAATGGAACTCTGGGGTGAGGCTCCGCTGCCTTGTGGCTCGGGGGGTGGCAAGAAGTCCACAAGCAGTGGAAATTCGGGACAGGTGGCGTGAGCCCTAATCCTTAGTGTGAAGGAGCGGCCTTGGGCAGGGGAACCCAGGTGTTTCCGGTCCCTGACCCCCGCGGGCCGCCCGCATCTCCTGAGATCTCGCGAGACCAGGGCCGCGCCTCCAGCCTGGTGTCGTTGTTCTCCGAGGGCGGCCGACGCTGGGTACGTCTTACCCTGTTCGCTCCCGCAACAGCAAAAAGGTTGGTTTCCTGTTAAGTCACTCCTTCATCCACTTATTTATTGTTCATTCGCAGCAGCCTTATCTCCTGCCACTCCCCCTGCGGGTTGTCAGAGTGCCCGGACTGGCTGTGTCTCCTGCTTGGCCAGCTCCCGAGGCTCGGTTCCTGTGAAGCCAACGGAAGCCTGTGCCGTCAGGCCCGGGGCCAGGGCCGCAGGGACCCCTGGGCCCGTGGGAAGAGACCCTGGGGGGGCTACGACGCTGCCAGTACTCGAATGCTGGAGAGGGGCCAGGGTGAGTGTTCTTCGCAGCTGCTCGAAGTCCCTGGGAATCCTAACGCTCTGGCCGCCGCCATGTGCACCGCAGCCAGTCCCTGAAAGTGGGGGGTCCGTGTTCAGAAACAAGGGGAGACTCCTGGAGGACACCCACGAGCGGTGGCGGACGTGGAGCCCCAGGAGCTGCTGAGCCAGCGGGGACCACAGGGTGGCGACCCAGGAGCCTGCCAGCGCCCGCGGGGCAGCGCAGCGGGTGGAGCGGGCACCAACCCTCCCGGCCGTGGGAGGCTCCAAGGCAGGGCCTGGGAGAAGAGCCGCATCTCTTTGGGGCCTCTGTTCCCCCAAATAATTTATACTTAAAAGTTTTCTAAAGCAAATGACGTAGGAAAAGGGAGATTAGAGTCATAGGAAGAAATTTGTCAGTGTAGCCAAGCAAGAGAATGCCAAGGCTGCCAGGGCCTCCGGAACTGCGAACGTCATGGCGTGTTGGCCTGCCGCCTAAAGGAGAAGTCATTCACTAGGGCCTCGCTCCACTGCTTTGCTTGCCTAGGGCAGTTTATTCGTGCCTGCCGGGATGGAATCCTGGTAGTTAGGCCACGTGGAGCCAGGTCAAAGGGCTTCATGACTCAGTTTGAAAATAAATATTTTTCATGCGTTTACAATCAGCTTGGGAATAGGCTCTTTCCCTGGGACAGGGCCCCCAGGGTTTGTTTCTCTATCAGGAAAGATCTTTTTCACATATTAAAGCCCACACTGTTACACTCTTCTGCGCATTTCATGACAATGAAAGGAGCTAACGTCTCCTCAGAGACAGATACGTACAGGAGCTGCACACTTGAATCTGCCCACCAAAGCTCAGCAGTGCTCCTGAGGAAGCATGAGAACAACCACTGCGTTAGTGTGTCTCTAAGACCGGCTGCCCAATAAAGATGCCAAAAATATCTTAGTAGTATTTTTATCTTTGACATTTGAAGGCAAACCACATTTACTGATGATATTTTGTTTAAAGATGTATCCTCATTGTCTTGCATATGTTAAAAAGGTAACCTTTTAACAATTATCTTTCCTCTAACTGGCATTTTGTGCTAATTTACTGAGTACTGAGTAAAATATGTAAGAATGAATAGGGCGAGGTAGTGTTCCAATCATACTCCTTCCTTGTTGTGTGAGTTTGCTCAAGTTTTTAACTTCTATGAAGTTCTGTTTTCTTTATAATAAAATTGAAATAATGGCAGTTCCCCTTCAGGGTTGCTATGATTGGGGATTATGTATGTTAAGTTCTTGAAACATGGTACTTACCCAATAACGTTATTGATATGAAAGCTCAGTGTACAGTGTGGTTATCAGAAGGGGATGCTGTTGTTTCATACATGTAAGGCAGTTTTCAGTATATCCACAGGTTTCTGAGTCCAGATATAATTGATGAATTTTCTGTATTCATTCTCACTTTCTTAGAAGACCAAAACTATTTTGAGTCCTGAGCAATGTGGCTCCTTTGGTTGAGCATTTTTCCACAAAGCAAAAGGTCACCAGTTCAATTCCTGGTAAGGGCACATGTTTAGGTTGTAGGTTTGATCCCCATTTGGGCTGCATATGGGAGGGAACCAATCCATGTTTCTCTCTCTTTCTTTCTCCCTTCCTTCCCTTCTCTCTACAAATAAAAAATAAAAAGTAAAAAAAAATATTTTGAAGATGCTGGTACCAAACAGTAACTCGAACTTGTTTATGAGTGGTGGGATCAGATCCTTGGCTTCTGGACTTCACACAGCCAGACCTTTTTCAAGAGCCTCCAAAGAGATGATGCAATTTGTTCTTTAATGCAGGATTCAGTAGCACTAATCCATGGCTAAATTTTTGGTGGGCAGTGGTACAGCTTGAATAGCAGTGATGTGATAAAACCAAAGAATAGGTATAGGGATAACTCCAGCAGATTTAGCCATTCATTTACTTACTGATTCATGCATGTGTGTATTTATTTAAATATTTTTGAGGCCTACTATTTGACCATCACTGTGACAGTTATCTGAAATAGACAAAAATAGTAATAGCTGATTCTTGCTAATTTCTGTTGGTACCCAGATATGGTTTAAGTACTTTATTTTATTTTTCAATACTTCTCCTGACATAGATATTATTGTTATCCCCATTTTACAGATAAAAAACTAGAGATAGAAGTTAAATAACTTACCCAGGGTAATAAAAACTAGCAAAGCCAGAATTCAGGCAGTCTGGCTCCAAAACTCATTTAAAGCACTCCGTTACTGTTTTTCAAATAATAGTAAGCAAGGTAGGCATGGTACTTAGCCTTCACTAATAATGGAGGAAGAAATTGATCAAATCACAAATAAATGATTTAAAAATATTATAATGGTGCATGTCTAGGAGTAGGAATATTAAACAGAGAAATCCTGACACAGGAGGGAACATGAAGAGCATGAGAAATTGCATGAAGTCCAGAGTGGCCAGGACACAGGGATTGAAGAGAGAAATGGTAAATGGTATTGCCAGAGAGTCAAGGCTTTTGGATCCTGTAAGCCTTACCTTTGGCATCAGGCAGAGGCCGACTTATGTTCCAATCCCAGCTGTGCCACTTTTTGTATATTCTGGGCAAGTGATTTAACCAATTTGAGCTTGTTTGTTTATTTTAGAAATAAAGGTACTAATAGAACCAACCTCCTAAAGTTGCTAAAAGCGACGAATGAAATATCTCAGTGGTGGCACTTAGCATGGTGCCTAGCACATATAAAATTAAATAAAGATTTGTTATCATAATTAAATACTAAAAAGGCTTACAATTTTAATTCCTTGTACTAAATCTAATTCTTCGCTTTCTACTGAATTGATGTTTCACAATTTATACATCTAATATCCACACAGCAAGATATAAGCTAAACTGAATATTTTTTAGCAGAATTTGGGCTAGAAAAAAAATGTTTTAAAAGATAGTTTTGATCTGGTTGGTGTGGCTCAGTGGGTAGTTGCTGGCCTGTGAACCCAACAGTTGCTGGTTTGATTCCCTAGTCAGGGCACATAACCAGGTTGCAAGCCAGGTCTCCAGCCAGGTCTGTAGCTGGAGGCAGGTGAAAGGCAAACACATATTGATGCTTCTGTCACTTTCTTCCTTCCTCCCTGCCCTTCTCTCTAAAAATAATAAATAAAATCTTTAAAAATAAAAAAAATTTAAAAGATAGTTTTGAAAAACTAATTTTTATATTGATATGGAATAATATTTTAGATATATTGGGTTAAATTGTATTATAAAAATTTTTAAAAGGAACCATGTAATTTTTAGGTAGTGAATATCTAAAACTAGCTTCATTGTATTGTGATTTTAGTACACATATTTGGCAGAACTAAGACACACGTTTCGGATAATAAAAGTTATCTGAACACAAATCCTTTACCAAAACTATTGCTATGGCCTCACTTCTATCTTCTTTTGTTATCCTAGTTGAACCTGCATTTTCTTCCATTTTAATTTTGTCTTTGAGGAGCTGCTTCCTAATGGGAAGTCAGGGTTGAAAGGCTAAGTTGGCCGAGGATTACGTGTTGCTTTTTCTTCCCAAATTGATTCACATGAACATCATCTCAATACAATCTCTTCAGAATATGTAATAAATAATACAGGAATAGATGAAATACTATAAAAATCATAGTTGTTATTTTTATTTCTTGAATGTTTTACATAAATTGTTTTTTATTTAAAAGTAGGTGACAGCATTAGCCATTTGCATTGAGATTTTTCCCACTGATCTAATTCATAAATAAATTTTATTACTATTAATAAATCTGTATTGAGAAAGTGTTTTTAAATCTAATGTTACCAAAAGCATTTCCATTGTCCCTAATTTTTACAATAGAGTGAATGTAGAATTAAAAAGAAAGATAGTTTAAAATTTTTAAAATGTTCTAGTTGTCATGAAAAAACATTTTCACCCAACTCTATTGCCTGCATGTGTGCACAGCTGTGTGTGTGCATGCACACACATGCACTCATAGCATTTCTATATTCTAATGGGACCAAGCCAGGTCACCATGTTATTCTTCAGAGCACAGTTTTATTGAAACCCCAAATCACTGGGTTCACCACTCCAGAGTCACTGAAGCAACCCAAGAACTAAAGAAGTGAATTAATTTCCCAGTTTGGTCTCAGTGATGTCCAGAGCAGTAAGGAATCATAAGGAATGCTATGGATTAGTGCAGTGGATTGCCAAATAGGTGGCAAATTTCCTCCTGGGGTGTTTAGTAGGTTTATAAAAACTAAGGGGCAATACAGTTTCTTACTTTGTTCTGTGTGAGTAGAAGCAAGGAGAATTTCTTTGTGTTGAAGAGGAAGGTAGCAATTATATTATAATCACCTGTCAAAAAGACAGGTGGGCTGACCTGGCCTAGTAGAAGAGGTAGCACAAGCTTCTTCAGCAACCCTGGGCAACAGGCTTTCTTCAGTGGCAGGAAAATTAGATGACTTTTGTATAGATTATCGCCTTCCAGGATGCACTGTAATGAACACCTTAGGAAAAATTTATTGATAGATGGCACAAAGCAAACATAGGCAGCAGTACCAACCAACAGGACTAGGAGGGAATCTGCTTTTGGTATTTTTTTTCTTTTTTTTTTTTTAAGATTTTATTTATTATTTTTAAAGATTTTTTAAAATTTATTTATTATTTCCAGAAAGAGAGGAAGGGAGAGAGGCAGAGAGGGAGAGAGACATTAATGTGTGATTGTCTTTCCTCTGCCTCCAGCTACAGACCCGGCTAGAGACCTGCCCCGCAACCTGATCATGTGCTCTGTCTGGGAATCAAACCAGTGACCTTTGGTTCACAGGCCAGCTCCTTATCCACTGTGCTACCAGCCAGGGCTGTTTTTGGTGTTTTTGATTATTATGCTTAACTATCCAAATTGCCTATAAAGTCAAACCAGTCTTTTCCTATAGATACCACTAGAATACTAAAAAATAGGTCTATAGGGATTTTTAATACCTAATTGCTTTCCAAAACTATTTTTAAAGAGAACATAATTTTAACAGAAATACTCTGCTGTTGGTAATACAGAGTGGGGCAAAAGTAGGTTTACAATTGTGAGTATAGGAACGGAGTTTATACAATAATTATTGTATTGTTTGACTCGCTCTGTATTTGCTGTGCCATTAAATTGAAGATAATGGACATCCTTGTTTTTAAAAGAGATTGTATGTCTATTGAAGATTTGAACTTCATTCTTTCTGAATATGTCCTTACTAATTAATTCAATTTTGAATTGAAGTAATTTATCACTTTTATAAGTTAACTGTTTTTTCTTTGTCTCTCACAGAATGAAGTTCATATAGTCATGAATGGTCTCTATTGAATGAACACTCTAGGCAATTTTATTCTGATATGCTGTAGAACGCAGGAAATTTGACTAATTCACTGCATTCACATAAGTGCCCTGTAAAATTTCAGTTAAAAAAGGACTATACTTTGCCAATGTGACTAGCTTTTCATTATAAAATGAAAAGATGTTTATAGATGCTTGTCTTGACTCAGTGTTACTTATTATTTTGTCTGAGATCATTATAAATGTTATTAATGATAATGATAACCATTTTTGAGCAATTGCTATATGAGGTACTATAGTTAGTAATATTTTATGGAGTTAGTATTAAGTACTTTGGCTTTGGATTCACACAAAATACCACTCTTCATTACAACTTTAAGAAGTACATTTTTATCATAATACTTAGTCACCAGACTTCAGTTTATCCATGACTGTTTCAGGGAAAGTCTTGTGTAGTATCTTGGAACTCAGTTTTTTTATCCAAAAAAAAAATTAAAATACTAATAACTGCATAGGATTGTTACTGTGGTACGGAATTTATGTACAACACTAAGCAGAGATTTTCAGAAATGAAATTAATGAAAAACAGACCAAGTGTATAATTTTTAAGGTGAAATTAAGTTCAAAAGGCATTGCTTATAAAAGACATAAAAATGCTGTTTTGGCTTGAATTATTCAACTAATGACCTTAATCTTCTGTTGAAGTCTTTTTACGTATGCATGGAATTTGGCAAGTAGGCAATTTCAGTGTTAAATTACTTTCTGGAATCTGTTTATGCCTAATGATATACTAGAAACATGTCCAGCTTAGTCATAAGTTGATTAATCATACACCTGTCTGGAGTACATATTATATATTTTGGGCAATAATTTATATGGCTACCCTATGTACAGGCATCATAAAATATTTGAAATTATTAATAAGCTTCTGTATGCTGAGATTAAATACTGTAGTAGAACAGGTGTAATAAAGAGATGGTAACAATATTACTATACTTTCCCAGTGTGATTGTACTAACAATTTCATTGAGACTCAAAACTACTGGAAGATGAACAGGTAGTATTATCACCTTTTTAGATGAAGATCCTGAAATTCAGGAAAATAAGTGGTCTAGGTTACCCTACAGTAGTCAGCTAACCTGAGCAAGTGGCTCCATGTTCAAAGCTCTTATTCTAGTCTTTTCCCTTTTATCTGCTTCTTCGTCCTTGGAAAGCAACTATGGCAAGAGAGTGAAATTCTATGAGAAAGAAAACAGACAAAAAAACATGGAGTGGTTAACATTTTGTGTAAAAGTGTCACCAATAAAACTATGAGCCACACTACCATCCTGATGTATACAGGATGGATATATGTCCTTGGTTGTATTCATAGATTCTTGAATCAGAACATAGTTCCTTTCCTATTCCTTTCCATCTGATTATTTGCTTAATAATTATAGATGGCTGAGCTAGAAGATCAGGAGCCCTCAATATGAAACCCTAACCATGAGAAATTTCATTATATCATATTACACATCAATTACAATGTGTTTTGCACTTTCAATTTCCATTTGACTTTACATTTTTGAGCCCCATGTTGACTTCAGACTTTTATAAATTGAAATGCCTGCTATATATAAGCAAAACTGTGGTTGTCAGTAAACAAATAGAAGCAATTATACCAGTCATAATTTTCCTTGCATCTTTTTTCTTCAGTCTTCTGTTGGAATATTTTGGTTTTGGTATTTATGTATAAATGGAATTTGTGTCAAAAGAAAATTTCCTCATATTTTAAGATGTTTTAATGAGCACTGAAATATTTTCACCCGTCACAAAAGACCAGTAAGAGGCAATTATTTTTTCCTTTGTTTTTATTTGAACTTAGCATAGAAGGAGTAAGAAAATTTAGATATAAATTTTAAATCATTAGGATTAGGGATGTGCTAGAACTGTGGCCTTATGCATCTTAATTAGCATAATTAATTAAAAGCTATACAAAATTTGTGACTATACAAAATGTAAGTAATTCAGTAGAGTTGTGTACTTCAGCTGTGTTAATTGTGACTAGACATGTTGTTATCTTTATTCATTAAAGATAGTGGAAATAGATAGTATTATTGTATTGTGGTGGCCTTTGTTCCCCATCTGAGGAAAGACTCAATTAAAATAATTATGTAAAAATTGAAGAGAATTAAAACTATAAATGAGATGGAATACATTAGAAAATTGAAAAATAAGAAGCATACTAAATTCAGGTTTAATGAGACCAATCATTTTAGTGTTTTTGTTGTTGTTGGTAGCCTAAAAATCTGAATTGAAGTGTCCTAAAATTTTTTGTATGTTGACACTTCCATTAAACTCTTGCTTCTACTGTCATATACTTACTTGAATTGTATCTTGGTTGAGGAGTTTATTAAACAGAAGGAGTGCAGCTCTGGCTGAGTGGCTTTGTTGGTTGGAGAGTCATCTCTCCGATACACCCAAAGGTTGTAGGTTCGATTCTCCATCAGCGCACATACCTAGGTTTTGGGTTCTATCCTGAGTTGGGGCGCATATGGGAGGCAACTGATCAATATTTTCTCTCTCTCTCTCTCCCCCCCACTCTTTTCTCATTCTCCTTTCTTCTTTTCCTCCATCTTTCAAATCAGTAAACATACCCTTGAGTGAGGATTAAAAAAAAAAAAAAAAAAAAATGGAAAGCAATACAATGTCAAATAATTTAATTAGAGAAAAAAATCTGATCTTTTAACAAAGTAAAAAGCAAAATGATTATTCGGTATTGTTAATTGTTTATCATTTAATTATGCTTGGTTCATTTAAATCCAGGCTGAAGAAGCAGAAAATGAGGTAGAAGCTGAGGGGGCTGTAGAAGAATGTCTACCTTAAAAGAAGAGGTAAGTAAATGCAGTAATGTTAAATAATATCAGGAATGGGAAATGGACACATTTGCATAGCCTGAGTGATCCTAAAGAAAATCTTATATTTTATAAAAATGAAATGTATGCTATGATTGATAATTTACAAGATATAAGAAGACAGAAAGAAGAGAAATGTATATCAGTGATGGTATCTGCTCTTGGAGAAAACTTCAGTGACCATTTTGGTGTGTTTCTATGCATAGTCTGTGGTTTACTTTACATATATTTTTATCAAACTTTCTATACAAATTGTTGTTCTAAGTTGTTTTGGTTTGTTATTATAAAAGTGTAAGATACCGTTACTATAAATTTTTATTTTATTTTTATTAATTTGTTTATGTTCCCATTTTCCTCCAGTGCTCTCCCCTGTTCCACCCTCCCCATCCCCTCTCCCATAGTTAATCCCCACATGTTGCCCCATGTCCATTGGTCATTTATACTAGTTCCTTGACTAAACCCTTCCCCTTCTTTCCCCTTCCACCCTCACCTCTGGTCACTGTTAGCCTGTTCCTTGTTTCCATGCCTCTGGTTCTATTTTGCTCATTGGTTTGTTTTATTCATTAGTTTTGCTGTATTAGATGAGATCATATGGTATTTATGTTCACTGCCTGGCTTATTTCACTAAGTATAATACTCTCCAGCTCCATCCATGTTGTCCCAAAAGGTAGGAGTTCTTTCTTTCTGCTGTATGGTATTCCACTTGTAAATGTACTACAGTTTTTTGATCCAATATTTGTTCAATATTTCCTTGATATATAGATATATAGGGTAAATTCATTGGGGTAATTACCACAAAATTTACTGGTACACTTGTTTTTGACACTGTTGTAAGATGTGGGCTATAATCACTAGTGAACAAAAATACCTATATTAATGTACCATTTATATTATGACTTTTTATTCTTGCTTTTTTTGCACACAAAAAAACCCCTAAAGCATCAATGATAATTTCATAATTAGATCATGAGGGGGCATTTCTGTCCTTATATATTTCTTATCTTGTTACATTTTATAATTCATAGTCTGGTCTTTGTTTTTCTCCATTAGTTTATGAAGGAGCACTTTTTATTTCCATCTTTATACTTCTTAGTCACCTGTATTATGAGTCTTTTCCATGGGAAACCTTAGCTTGTCTAATTTAATTAACATTGACTTCCAATCACTTCCAGTTTCTGGTAGATGATAATAATATTTGGGATTTATTGAGCTTCCCAGGCTGCTACATGGTCTCTAAAGTCCATCCAAATAAATTCTTAATCAACATGGACTTGGACTTGAACAGATTTTAGTGTACATAGTCAGATTTTCCAATTTTTCCACCAAGACAGAATAAAAAGGAAACCATCTGTTTCAATCTTCATCTCATTTTTAATTTTATGTTTTATTGGACTCATTCTAGTAACTATCCACCTACAGTTAATAGTAGAATCAATGCTCCTACTTAAAGAACTTTCCAAAATTTCAATTCCTTCATAGCTATTTTTGGAAACTTTAGTTGGGCCCTATATGTGTGTATATTCACCCCTGCACATCATTAGGAGACAAGAAGAGTCTCTTTGCTTGTGAAGAGTTTCTGAGAAGTCATGTGTTCTTATAAGTTTTTATGATGCCTTTGGAATAAACATTCCGGAGAAGTAGAAGGATCTTCAACAAATAGCAGTAAAGAGGTCAAATTCAGCAAATGAAACAGAGGTTGGTCTAATTGCATATAAATTCAAACTGTACTGGTGGTTCCAGTGACATTTCTTGGGCAGGTTGTGAGAGGCAGTGGGTGTCTGTTACGCAGATTATTAGTTTTAATTTGTTCAAATGTGTTTTCATTACCAATTGGCGTAGAGGTGGCAAGGGAAACAGTCTCTGGAAGAAGAACAAATGGAGAAATATGTCCCTTCCAGTGGAAGTCAGTTTGGTATCCCTAAGGAAATGTTTCTTGACAATAATTATAAGAAAAATACCAACATTTAATTTCCAAATGTTTGACAAAATGGAAACTTTTGTATTTGCCAGGAAAATGGAATCAGTGGACCCTTTAATTTCAGTATTTAATGGAGTCTTAAGAAAAGACTATAAAGGAGAAACTAAGTGAATTGTGCCCCAAGTAGGCTGTAAGGTCAATCTAACAGACACACACTCTGCATTTATCCAGATCTACACTGTTGTTTTCCTGAAGTTTTGGGATTTTGGTAAATTTTTAAATTTTCTCTGCCTTTCACTTAATCCATTGAGTTTTCTTTGGTATTTTCTCTTTATTCTAGTTATTTGAAAATTGTGCATTAAAAAAAATCTTCTAGTGGTTACTAGAGATAAATTTTATATTTTTAAATTTTTATATCAAGCTAGGCTAAAGTTTTAAAATTTCCTAATAATACAATAAAATAAATTTAATACATAAAACTAAAATTACTGTCATCAATTCTTGGAATCTATTCTTTTTCCAAGTAAATGCTAGTGAAAAGAATGGCAGGAAAAAAATGACCACAACAACTGGCAAATCTAGTTATTTTTCTAGCCTTTAAAATTTATTTTAAGCATGAAAGGCAAAAAACGCATGCTAAAAGCAAGCAAACACCACTCAACTAATAAAGCACATTTTTAAAAATCTCAGTGACCTCAAGTTTTCTGTTACTTGATTTTATTCATTTTTGCTCCTTTTTCATTATTTTTCTTCTCCATTACACTCTATGGCAAACAGAATACCCTAACTGAATGTGGCTTGACCATGACATCACCATTTGATAACACATAAACAGATATGCTAACTGGCTGTGACCTGATTCAGGGAAAAGCTTTCCCATAAATCAGAAATCACATAACATCATTCTGCAAAGCTTCTTTATTTGCCCTGTATAATTAACATCTGATAGGGAATTTCCATTTTTACCTTACAAGTCTGACAAATACTTGGGATTAACAGAAACTATTGAATTTGAAATTTTATTGCATCAGAAATTAGCAATTAATGTGTTTTACTTATCAATTCATAATTATTTAGTTTATTTTATGTTAGAAATACTGTCTGAGTAATCATGAATCCAGTCTTTGCTAGTCCAACATACTTGATAAGCCTTGAAGCTTTGCAAGTGAGTTTATTCAGAGCTTGTCAACAGGGCGATTTCACGGTTCTGGTTTTTCTTCTGTCATTGTGATAAAAAATTCAGCCATGGCCCTCCTTTGTTTTTAATACCATTTTGGGTGATGGCTCTTTGTGGTAAAAAGAACCCATAAAAAAAAAAAAAAACTAGAACATTTCAAGATGCCATTATTAATTCCACATGATGAATATTTACAGCAATTGCTATTTAGATGTCTCAGAGGGTATTCAAATTAATTTGATGTAACATGAGGAGACTGGCAAACATCATTAGGCTTGGGGAAAACACTGATTAAAATAACTAAACTCAAACACAAGCCAAAAAAAGAGGACAGAAGGGTAACACTTTCTCACAAACTTGTTTTGGGAATTTCTACAAAAACATTCTGACTGTTAATCTGCATAGCAATGTTTTTCAGATTTTTTTTTGGATCCTTATATATTCACCCAATAAAATCATGCCTTTATTTATTTTTTAAATTTGGTGCATGATGACAGGCTTATGCTTCTAGAAGGAATAATATTTTTCTGATGTCCATACCCCTTCACTTCTTATTACATTTATAATTATCAGGGAAGTACAAGGTAAACAAATGTGACTTAAAAATGATATGTAGAATCATACTTGAGCATTTTGAAAACATGAATTAGGTGGTAGAGCCTCCAAACTGATAGAAATGTTGAGTCAATGCCAAAAAGGCAAATAAAATTGTGCCCCAGCTGCTTAAAATTCAGTGTGAATGTTAGAAGTGTTAAGCTTTTTTCAGTTATTCAGCAACCAGTCCTTGAATATGTAGAAAAATTCTGGCATTGTGCGTACTCAGACATTGGGAGTTGAGAAATGAATGTCATGACTTCCATTCTTGAAGAGTTCAATATAAATGTAAGGAAATATTAATGTTAGTTTTAGCCTGAGTTAGGTCTTTGGTCCCACACTCTTATGGTCCCTTATATTTTGCATAATTTAAATTTTACTTCTTACAGAATATCACAAATTAAACTGATTGAAATGCTCATCAGGTAAACAAGTATAAATCCTTTTAATGTTTCTTTTGAATCTTCAGTGATAATACATCACTTCACCTATTATATAAGGACCTTACAACTGAATATATCTATTTCTCCTTGCCTGGCTTTTGTGCTATAATTGTCATATATTTTACTCCTCCATCTGTTGTAAACTCCAAAGTGTAATTGTTATTCCTTTGCTCTGAACTTTGACTTATATTTCAAAAACACTTAAATCATAAGAAAATATATTTTTTATTCATGTCTATGGAGTTACCATTTGCAGTGTTCACTTTTATTTGTTTGGATTAATTTTCCTTGTGTCTGCAGGACATCTTTAAACATTAAAATGCAGGTCTTCTGATGGTAATTCTTTGGAATTTTGTGTAATGAAAGAGCCTTAATTTTCCAAGGAAGAAGTAAAACTTATTTGCAGATGACATGATGCTATAATAGAGAACTCTATAGATTCCAACAGAAAATGACTAGTCAATGAATTCAGCAAAGTAGCAGAATACAAAATAAATACTCAGAAATTGGTTCCATTTTATTTTTTATTTTTTGAGGTTAGCTTTTTTATTGATTAGGCTATTACAGTTGTCCCATTTTTCCCTTCCCTCCTTCCACCCAACACCCCCTTCTCCCTCTGGTGATTCCCCCTCCTTTGTTTATGTCCATGGGTCATGCATATAAGTTCTTTGGCAACTCCATTTCCTATACTTGCTCTTAACAGCCCCCCTGCCTATTCTGTAATTACCAATTTGCACATCTCAATCCCTTCACTTTCCCCCATTTCCCCATTCCCCCCTTCCCCAACAGCCATCATCCCAGTGTTCTACATATCTATGATTCTGTTTCTGTTCTGCTTGTTTGCTTAGTTAGTTTTTTAGATTCAATTGTTCATAGTTATGTTACTTATTGCCTTTTTAGTATTCATTGTTTTGATCTTTTTATTAAATAAGTCCCTTTCACTTTTCATATAATAATGGTTTGGTGATGATAAACTCCTTTAGATTTATCTTGTCTTGGAAGCACTTGACCTACCCTTCCATTCTAAATGATAGCTATGCTGGATAGAATAATGTAGGTTGTAGGTCCTTGCTTTTCATCACTTTGAATACTTCTTGCCAGTCCCATCTAGCCTACAAAGTTTCTTTTGAGAAATCAGCTGATAGTCTTTTGGGTTTATCCTGTAGGTAATTATCTGCTTTCCTCTTGTTGCTTTTAAGATTCTCTCGTTACCTTTAACCTTTGGCATTTTAATTATGATGTGTCTTGGTGTAGTTCTCTTAATATCCATGTTCTTTGGGACTCTGTGCTTCCTGGACTTTGTATGTCTATTTCCTTCACCAAATTAGGAAAGTTTTCTTTCATTATATTTTCAAATAGGTTTCCAATTTTTTGTTCTTTCCCTTCTCCTGAAATCCCTGTGATGCAAATGTTACAATGTTGGAAGTTTTTCCTGAGGCTTCTTAACACTATCCTCTGTTTCTTGGGTTCTTTTTTCTTCTTGGGGTACTGTTTGGATGTCTTCTTCTTCTTTATGTTTCAAGTCATTGATTTGATTCTTAAATTCCTCCACTCTGCTGTTGATTTCCTATAAGTTGTTCCTTCAGTTAATACAGCCTTCATTTCTGCCTGGGTTATTTTTATGCTGTTGCAGTACTCAGAGTTTCTTGAACATCCTTTAAACCAGTGTTCTGAACTCTGCAGCTGATACATTGCTTATCTCCATTTTCTTTAGTTCTTTTCCTGGAGTTTTGATCTGTTCTTTCATTTCGGCCATGTTTCTTTGTCTCTTCATTTTGGCAAATGTATTTGTTTCTATGTATTAAGAGGAGTTGCGCCCTGGCTGGTAGCCCAGTGGATAAGGCACCAGCCTGTGAACCCAAAGGTCGCAGGTTCGATTCCCTAGCCAGGGCACATAACAAGGTTGCAAACCAGGTCTCCAGTCAGGTCTGTGGCTGGAGGCAGGTGAAAAGCAACCATACATTGATGTCTCTCTCCCTCTCTGCCTCTCTCCCTTCCCCTCTTTCTAAAACTAATGAAATAAAATCTTTTTTTAAAAAAAAAGAGGAGTTGCTTTGACTCCATGTCTTGGTAGTGTGGTTTGATGCAGTAGGTGTCCTGTAGGTTCAGTGGCACAGCCGCCCCAAACTCCCAAGCTATTTACTCGAGCTGTTCTCTCCATGTGGGCTGAGTACTCCCTCCTCTTGTAGAGGAGTCTTAATTGCTGTCAGTAGGTGAATGGGTGGGATTTATCCAGGCCAGACAGCTAGTAGACTGGCTGTGACCCCTGGCCAGCAACGACCTTGCTCTTTGTCCTGTGGAGGTGATTGAGTGGTGCTCCACTGTGGTCTGTAACTTTCCACTGGGTGTGCAGGCTCTGGCGTTTCCCAGGTGGTGCAGGCTGAGGTCAGCCTCTACCTGTGTTCTGTCTGGGGCCCCTTTGGCATAAGCTATAATGTGATCTGCAGATGGCTGCTGCTAGTGCTGGGCCTGGGGTCACTCGATGAAAAGCACGTGGGGCTGGGCTCAGCTGTTGCTTGTTTGAGTGGGTATAGGGAGGGGTGTGAAGCCTGCGCCTAGCCCAGCCGTTAATAAGGAAAGTAACCATTTATCAAGATGGGAGTGTTGCTGGGCTGGGCCCGTAAGTTGGATGGGGTAGGCCCTTAGGTAATCATAGGGTGGGGCTTATTATGTGAGCCAGGTTGATGGAGACTCAGATGATGTGCCTCTGCCCTGTAACACTTTGTGGGAGAGCTCAGAAAAGGTACAATGGCTACTGTCAACAGTTCTGCCTGCTAGGATGCTTTTCTCTAGCTCTAGCCCTAATGCCAGACACTTCATTTCTTCCCTGTGCACCTCTGGTGCCCTTCAAGCTGCTGCCTCAGTGCTGGACCCCAGAGAGGGGAACCCTGAGTAAGTCCATGTGCTGTGAAAGACCCTTCAAGAGGAGAGGCCTGAGAATCTCATAGTTTCTTCTGCCAATCCAACCCCCACTGGTTTTTACAGCCAGAAGTTTGGGGAACTTATTTTCCTGGCAGTGGAATCCTGGACTGGTTGGTCTGGTGTGAGGATAGGATCCTTCACTTCTGAGAAATCCCTCCATTTTATATCCACCAGATGTGGGTTTGAGACCAGCCAGTTCTGCATCTCTGCCCCTCTGCCTCTCCATCCCTCCAAACCATGTGGGTAAATGTTGTTTCTTTAATTCCTTAATTGTTGGACTTCCATACATCTTGATTTTTCTGATGTTTCTGAGTGATGGTTGTTCTATGTTTTAGTTGTAATTTTGCTGTGGTTGTCCAAGGAGAGGAGCTGCATTTACCTATGCCTCCAGGGCTTCAATTTAATACACCAAAGGTAAACTGTCAGTAGAAACATAGAATACCCCATTAACAATTGCATCACAAAATTAAACAAAATACCTAGGAATAAATTTGATCAAGGAAGTAAAAGACTTGTACTCAGAAAATTATAAGGCATTAAAGAAAGAAATTGAAGAAGATACAAATAAATGGAAGCATATACGATGCTCATGGATAGGAAAAATTAACATCATGAAAATGTCCATACTATCCAAAGCAATCAGTACATTCAGTGCAATTCCTATAAAAATACCAAAGGCATATTTCACAGACGTAGAACATATAACCCAAAAATGTATGTGGAACCACAAAAGATCCCAAATAGTCACAGCAGCTAGAGACAGAAGAACAAATTTGGAGGGATCATGCTACCTGATATATCAAACTGTACTCTAAGGCTGCAGTAATCAAAGCAGCATGGCACTGGCCTTAAAAACAAAACAAACAAAACAAAACAGATACATTGCTTAATGGAACATAATAGAAAGACCAGAAATAAACCAATGCCTATATGATCAATTAATATATGACAAAGGAGGCAAGAAAATCTATAGGCTAAAGATAATCTCTTTAACAAATGTTGTTGGGAAAATTGAACAAATACTTGCAAAAAAATTAAACTAGACCATCTTCGAAGATCACGTACAGGAATAAACTAGAAATGTATTACATACTTAAATATAAGACTCAAAACCATAAAACTTTTAGAAAAGCAATTTTAACCTTTTCATCCAGTGGTGTGCACATAAACTAATTTCTAAAATTTGGCAGCACACTAAAAATTACGATTTTTGCAGATCTGACCAAAGATAAGTATAATTTTGGTTCATTCAGACTAGATGGCTATTGTGTGTTGGCTGTTGTCATTTTTTAAAATTTGACAACCTGACAGAAAAGGTCAGCGCCCCTGACTAAATAGTTGGGTATTCATGTTTTAAAAATTCTCATAGCACACCAGTTGAAAATCACTGTCCTAGAAGAAAACAGAGGCAGTAAATGCTCTGACATTCTCTCTTAACAGTATTTTTTTCTGATACATCTCCTTGGGCAAGGGAAACAAAAGAAAAAATAAACAAATGGCACTATATCAAACTAAGAGGTTTTTTTGTACAGCAAAGGAAACCATCAACAAAATGAAAAGATAATCTACCAAGTGGAAAAAGATATTCACCAATGATACATTTGATGAGGATTGAATATCCAAAATTTATACCCAACTTACACAACTCAACACCAAAAAGAAAAAAGAAAAATGGGCAGAGGACCTGAGTAGACATTTCTCCAAAAAGGATGTACATACAGATACCCATAGACATATGAAAAGATTTCCAGTGTTATTAATCATCAGAGAAATACAAATTAAAATCACAGTGAGGTATCACCTCACACCTTCCTGATGGGCTATCACCAGTAAATCAACAAAGAAAAGTGTTGGTGAGGATGTGGAGAAAAGGGAACCCTCAATGCACTGTTGGTGGGAATGCAGACTGGTGCAGCCATTGTGGAAAGGAATATGGAGTTAACTTAAAAATAAATAAAAGTGGAACTGCCTTATGCCCCAGCAATTCCACTTCATGGTATATAGCCAAAGAAACCCAAAACACTTTTTAAAGGGTGTATGCTCCTCTTTGTTCTTGGCAGCATTATTTACAATAGACAAGATATGGAAGCAATCCTAGTGCCTATCACCTGAATTAAAAAGCTGTGGTATATTTGTACAAAGGAATATTACTCAGCCATAAAAAAACTAAATTTTACCATTTGCAACAGAATGGATGTTGCTCTTAGAGGTTATTATACTACATGAAATAAGTCAGATAGAGAAAGACAAATACCATATGATTTCACTTGTATGTGGAATCTGAAGATCAAACTAAACAAAGTAGAAACAGACTCATAGTTGCAGAGGACAGACTAGATGATTGCCAGAAGTATTTGAGGGCTGAGTGAAAAAGTTGGAAGTCTTAAGAAGTGCAAATTGGCCATTACAAAATAGTCACGGGGGGTGTAAAGTACAGCATAGGAATATAGTCACTAATATTGTAATTACTATGCATGGTGCCAGGGGGGTGCTGGAAATATTGGTGGAATCACTTTGTGAAGTATATGACTGCCTAACTTCGATGCTGCACACCTGAAACTAATACAAAATAATATTGAATACAAACTGTAATTTAAAAATTAAAAAAAAAAAAAAACAGAAAAGGCCTTAATATTTCTTAATTTTAAAAAATTTCTGGAAAAATAAGTCTAGGGAGATACCCCTCACCACAGTTATTTTAATAATGATGTTGTACTTACTATCTTTTGGGCTGCATTGTTCCCAGTGAGAAGTATGCTGTCATTTATATTTCTTTTCATCTATACAAATGGCTTTTTCAATAGGGTTGATTTTAAGATTACCCCTATACCACTAGTTTTAAGCAGTTTGATTAGGATGTGCTTGATGTAATTTTATTTGTTTGTTGCGATTGTGTGTTGGTTGTTTGAGCATTTCAGATTGTGGGGTTTGTAGTGTTCATCAAATTTGAAAAATTTTCCACCATATTTTTTTTCTCCTGTTTCTTACCTTTTCACAAACACTGAGCATATGTACTGTATGTTAGCCAACATGAAGTTGTTCAAGAGCTCACTCACACACTGCTCATTTATTTACCATTTTCCCCATGTTTCATTTGTACAGTGTCAGTTGGTGTTCTAGTTCACGAATCATTTTAGTTTCCATGTCCAAACTGCCATTAATTACAGCCAGTGTATTTTCTTTATATTTGACATTGTCATGATCATCATTAAAAATACTAGGTCAATTTTCATATTCTTCTTATTTCTTTTAACAAGTCAGTATCTCTTATATTATTTTTGAAATTATCAAGTACAGCTACAAAATTGTTTTATGTCCTTGATGTCTACTAGTTCTGTATTATTTTTCTGTCAACTTCTTTCCATTTAGTTTTCTCCTTATTGTAAACAACATTTCCCTTTTTCTTTGCCTATTTGGTAATTTCTTAACAGATGCTAGATATTGTGAATTTTGTCTTATATAAGGCTGCATATTTTTTACTGTACTTTTATTTTTTGTATATGAGGATTATTATTTTGGATGGAGTAAGCCCTCTACATTTTTACTAGTGATTCTTTCTCTGTGTGCAGCTAGTTTTCTCACACCTTCACTCATCAATCCTCAGCTAAAGGTTTGAGAGGAACCTCAGTCTCTATTGGCCCAGTGCTTTAGTCTCTGGGATTCCATTCTGTGTGCTTTCACTGTCTAGGACTTTCTGGAATTGCGGCTCCGTCTTCTCACTTCAAGGAACCGAGATTCTATAGAATTCCCATTCCTTGTGCATGATCTGGAAAACTCTCCTCAGGAAATAAGCTCTGGCAGTCTTAGGCCTCAGCTCATTTTATTTTCTGCCTCTCAGGAATCATTGTCCTTTGTTTCCTAATGTCCCATATATTGAAAACAATTTTATATATTTATATATGTTCATATATTTATTTATTATTTTACATTATTTGGTGAATCTGTTTGGAAATGGAAGTCCAGTATGCTTTAAATTTTTTTTTCTGTTTAATGCATGTGACTCTCTACAACCATAGTTTAATTTTTAAACAAAATTTGAAAATTTTCTATTTCTTTTCTGTCCTATCCATCTTCTATCTCCTTTCCTTCTGCCACTCCATTTACATTTATGCATATATTATACTTTCTTCTCTATATCCTGGGTCTTTTATTCTTTCCCTTGCATTTTTTTTCTTTGTTTAAAAAAATTCTCTTTAAACTTCTGGAAATTTTCTTCTGACATATCTTCCAGTGAGTGACTATTTTTGTAATATGCTATTAAATCCATATTTAGAGTTCTCACTTTTGAGGTTATATTTTTTAAAAGTTGTATAATTTAGATTATTTTGTTTTTCAAAATCTTCCTGAGTCTTTCTTTTCTTATTCCCTTGAAACTGATTTTGATTACGTGTCTTCTACCCTCATTACTTGTATTCCCCAAGCACTCATTTTTATTGTCTGTTATTTTTCTTGGTTTGTATTTATGTTGTTTTATTTTTCACATGCCACTTTAGTTTTGAATGACAGATATCAAAATATAAAAGTAAAGTATAGAAATAATTTTTAGGTCTTAGATGATGTTCTTTCAAAGAGAAAGTTATTTGCTTCTATGAGGTAGCTAAGGTTATGAGCAAATAAAAATCATACAGCCAGTATGCCTCCAAATTTTCTCTTCTTACCAAGATATTCTCTTTTGGGATCCCAGCACAGAGGGAAAAAAAAGGAGATGCCAGGTGCCTCCTTCTGGTATGTTCTGACTCCAGTATTTTTTTTTTTTTTTTTTCACTAGCACAAAGTTGTCAATCACAGCTCAACTTTTTAACTTCTCAACCTCCTCTCAATACAGTAAATGTCATTGGGAGCCATGCAGCTTCAAATATCGGACTCACCTCACAAGTGAGCTAGATTTTTTATAGCAACCATTGTATTAGTAAATCCGGTTTTTACCTAATAACTAAAATAAGTTAATGTCCCAGTTAATTCTTCACAGACCTTTTATTACTGAGCTTTTAGCAGAGATACCAGTTTGAACCTGGACTAAATCCAATGTACTGAGAAGTGTATGTATGTGAATGTTCAGTGTAAATCCTAATAAAGGGGAATTGGGAGAAATTAAAGCTTGGGAGAATAGTCAAAATTAAGAAGATATGTAGAAAAATTACTTAAGTTTTATATTGGAAAAACTTTTAGTTAGAGTTAATTAGGAAATATATCTATGTGAGCTAACTATTTTAATAAATGTGTTTTTCATCACTGCTACCAAAGAGACCCGGCAGGGTGTCAATACCAGCAATGAATATAGAAGAAAATTTTTAATATTTATACCTAATGCCTATATATTAGATTACATTAAGTGTTATCTGAAGAGTAGTTGATTTCATGTTTTTAGCTAGGAAAACATTAAAAATAAAAAAATGTTTGAAATAGTTCCAGAAAGCAGAAATGCTTTTAAAATATCTGGGATAGCATTGAAAGAAGCCAGCTTTCAGGCATTTCCATTAGCTAAATTGGTGCAAAGTGAGATTCAAACAGAGAGTAATAATTATGGCTAATTGGAACAAATTGAATCTGTGAAAAATTACCACTTCTTAATGATACTCAAAAGGGAAGAGTTAATATGATATCTATAAAAACATAATTATAATATGAAATGATTGATTAAATATTCTTTAAAAGTGAACTAAGTGTGTAAGTCAATCAGTCAAAACTGGACAGTAAAACCTCCTTGGGGAACTAATAATAATAATAGTAACAATAATAATAATATACTAATTATTATCTGTAATCCTGGCCCCTAAAGGTTGACTAAGGTATCATCCAGCTTCTTAATCTCTTAGCTTCCTCTTCTAGAACCATCAGATACAAGCAAGAGAAAAGCAGACCCAACCAAATGCCCTGATTAACTTATGCGATGGATTCTGTCTTTTTAAATTGGATATTAGTCTCATAATTTAGCACTTTCAAGGACTAATTCCAACTTCAAAAAAGAGCTTTATCCTTAGAAAATAATTAGACAATCTTTGGTCACTTGTGCTTCTACCCAGCCATTGAAAATACAAGATCATTATAATATGCTAATAACTAATTCATAGATTTCCAACACTGCTGACTTGATGAAGTAAATATATATGAATAGATTGGTAGATAGGCCAAATAAAACTTGAAGAATTTGCCTTTTGGAAAGGAAACACAATAAAATAAAATAAAACCTATGTGAAAGAGGTGGGGCTAACAGTCCTATTTATATAATAAGTGCTATATAATTTTTTTTTAATTGTAGGGATGAAAATCCTGCACTATTTAGTTTGGAAGTATGGTGTTAGTAACAATGAATGTCACTAAAGTTAATGTTAATGTGACCTCACTTGAATACAAATGCTGTTGATATTTGGGGTAATATTTATTTTACCCTGGACAATGCAATAAATTAGGATATAAAATTGTAACACCATTGTTGTAGGGAAAATTTTGGCTGTACTTAAAAATAGAGAATCTTTAAATACTGAATTTTTTAAACTTTTGAGTATAAATATTTCTCCTATATTACATATATGTATATATTTAATGTAGCAGTATATGGTGAAATTTATTTTATTGCCAAGACCAAACACAGATGAAAATAATTTTACTAGTAATTTCATATTAATGGGTATAGTGGGAATTCAAGCTCCCATTAATTGTGATGAAAATGCACCTATCCCATAATAATGGACCACTTTTTAGAGAATTTGTTGATCAGCTGCTACTACTTTTTGGTACTATTCTAAATATTCAGCCAGAAGCAGTGAACAAGACAGAGAGTGGCTGTGTTCCCATGGAGAGCTACCATTCTAAGGAGGAAGACGTATCCAAACATAAAACTAAAACCATAACTCATTGTTAGAGATTGCTTTTTTACTTTCTTAGAGAGTGAATGTCATATAAAAAGTCTCAAGGACACTGCCCTTTTAAAATGATGACTGTATAATTTATTGTCTAAATCATGGCACTTTAGAGAGTAAAAATGAATGTTAAGATAATTGAAATTATTGAAATTTTAAATATTTATTTCTGAGAAATTAGGTTTATTATATCTCTAGATCTATAAAATATCTTCCTCAAAATTTGTTTTTATATATAACTTCCTTAAATAAAAATAAGCTATATTTGTGTATATCAAAGCAAACGTTTAAAAAATTATTTGTTAGAAGTGGCATCATTTAAATACTTGTTTATTTTTTTATTTCTTGATTTTAGAGGGGAGTGAAAGAGGAGGGGGAGAGAGGGAGGGAGAGAGAGAGGGAAACATTGATTTATTGTTCCATTTATTTATGTATTCATTGGTTGAGTCTTGTATATGACTAGGCACTGAACCCACAACCTTGGCATATTGGAACAATGCTATAACCAACTAAGCTATTGGCCAGAGCCTAAATATTTATTGATACACATTTATATACTTTAATCATTTTGTAAACTTGATTACTGTCTAATACATGGTCACTGGTGTCTCCTGAAGAATTTGCTTTTCCCAACTGGTCTTGTTTTTATATTTCCAAATAATGCCAATACTCTAAAAAGTTTAATTTTATTTGTAGTAATTATGAAACATTTGGAATTTTTAATCAAGTCCTTGTCTCTGGGGACTATACTGTTTTTAATGGGGAAAATTTCTTTCTGTGCATGGTGAGGTGCCTGATAAAAACCAAACATCTTTTTTTCTAAATAAAGGATATTCTAAATATTATTTTTTCATATTGAAATGTCTAAATATTGTATTTTCCCAAGTACTGCTGGTTTTTTAAACCTGTTTTAGAATACTTATTTGATAAGTATTTTTTCAAGCTCAAACTCATAAATTTTTTCTGCTTGTAATCCTATTGGCTATTTCACCAAATTTAGTTGCAAATCATAAACTGTCTCAATTTAATTCCACTCTGTTCTAGGATGTAAATTTTTCCAATGAAAAGTAAGACTTTTGTCAAAAGATTCTTCCAACAAGTTAAAATATTACAAAGTTCAATTACAGAATTTCAGAATTAAATCTTATAAACTGACCTTTCATCATTCTGTTTGTTCATTTCCTTATTTGCTCTAATAGGAATAATTTACATTATCTTCTGAGATGCAAATTTGTCTGCGAAGTATTGGTAGACATCAGAATGATGTTTGAGACTTGACTAAAGAAGTCAAAAGGCAATTTCCTGCAGTGATGGAATTATCCTGTATTCCACTGAGGGAGTGGTTATGTACAAATGAATGCCTTACCAAAACCCATCAAAATGTATACTTAAGATATGTGTATTTCACTGTATATAAATTTCACTATATAAAAATTTCAAACCTAAAAACAAAGTTATAAACTAAGTGCTTATATGAGAAAAGTTAAAAAGCAAACCAGAATAAACTGTATAGCCCAGTATCATTTACATAAATTTAAAATACATGCACACAAAACAGTAATACATGTTTTATAAAACACATACTGAACACAAAAAGCAACACTGAACAATACAGAGTGCTTTTTTGGTTGGGGTGTGGTGGGACTGGAATAGTATATGAAAAGGGAGGCAAATGATTAAAATAGGAGTTTTCTTGCATGAGTCTAGTACATTTTACTTTCAGGTATAGCCTTCTGTACTGAAGTCCAAAATTGAAAGAAAATTACTTATTAGAATTGTAAAAACACTTGTTTTAAAGGAAATTTCAGCCCTGGCTGATGGCTCAGTGGATAGGTGCCTGCCTGCAAACATAAAGGTCACTGGTTCGATTCCCCAGCCAGGGCACATAATGCAATTGCAAACCAGGTCTCCAGCCAGGTCTGTAGCTGGAGGCAGGTGAAAGGCAACCAACCATACATTGATGTTTCTCTCCTTCTCTGCCTCCCTCCCTTTCCCTTTCTTTAAATAATAACTGAAATCTTTAAAAATCAATTTTAAAAAATAAAGGAAATATTATAAACACTTTTAAATTAATTTGTCTCAATTATTTCAGTTTACTTGAGAGCAGCATTTTTCTTAGATTATGAAAATTCTCAATATATTAAAAAATAATCAACAAAATAACTGAAATTTCTAAAGCACACATGGAAGGTTTTTTTGTAAGAGAAGTTGAGAGAAAATAGGTTTGTAGCAAAGTAATTGAACCCCTAATTATTATTATTATTTTTAAGATTTTATTATTTTTAGAGAGAGGGGAAGGGAGACAGGCAGAGAGGGAGAGAGACATCAATGTATGGTTGTCTTTCACCTGCCTCCAGCTATATCTTTTTTTTTCACACATATTGAATAAGGGATTCCCACCTGTCATTTTTGGAAGTTCAGTTTTCACAGAATCCTAAGGGTGAATGAAGATTCTATGAATCTTCATAGAATGCAGTTTCTCAAATAAAGTGTGTACTTAAGAATATAGGTTATTGATTTTTAAGAAGAATATTTGCACAAGCATTGTAGTTCATATGTTAGGACAGAAATACAGTTTTTCATGTCAGAGTTCATACCCAAGACTGTTTTTAGCTTTGGGTGCTGTTTTCATGGTTTGTTGGTTCCAAGTTAGGTAAGATTGTGGATTTTAAATGATAGAATCAATAAGACAAGGTTATAAATATGAGCTTGCAAAGTGTCAGCACATTACCTTGTATTGTTCAAACACTAATAACACACATTAGACTTTTGGTTGAAATGTATGAAAAAGAAAAACTATGGATTCTGTCTTTCTGACACACTCTTTATAGGTTTCATAATGTTGGTTTAGTAGTAGTATAAATACTTTTACTCATTTTTGTTATTTTTTTAAATGGCAAATATTATGGTATAATTTTAGATAAGGAAGACATCTGTGATATTGTTAGGTGATAGGGTCAAAGATGAACCTTCTGGGTTAATCGAAACTTTACATATAGCCTCTGTATATTGCTCTTGAGAATAAGTATTGGTGGCATGCAGGTGATTCAGAGTAGAGGGTCGTTAATTTAATTTCTGTAATCAATAATGCTTTATAAAATTCACACAGATTTCCTCCCTTTCTGAAAGTGCATGAATAGATTCATATAATTTTATGTATATAATTTTACTTTAACATATTGTGTAGATATTATCCCTAAGTTCTATTGAAAAATTGACTCCAAATAATTTTTTGTTTAATTTGGAAAATAATTCTAAAGTTTGTATATTTGCATATATATTTTAATCTAAGGTTACAAAATACCATATAATAGAATTTAGACTTTTTTATTTGTAGAAATAGGTCATTAGCATTTATCCTTTAGAATATGAAAAGTTCATGCATGTCCTTTAGGACAATATTAGACTAAAAAGAAAATTAGAGTTAATGTTACTAAGTACCCTGTGCTTTTAACTCTTTCTCGTATGAAATATGGTTTCCTGGCTTGGAAGGGAAAAACAGAATGCCTTACTAATAATTTTATTGCCTAACTCTACTCTTTATAAACAATTATATTCATTTCTTCTAATTTAGAGAATCATTGGATATATATTCCCACCCATCCATGGCACAAATAAAAGAATGATGAAAATTGATTCTTAGAGGTGTTCTGTCTTAACACAGTTCAACAGTAAAACATGGACATTATGGAGTAAAACAAAATTTCCCCTCATCATTTAAAAACACAAAAACCATAGGATTAAATAAGTTTACAGCTTCTCTGAAGCAATGAATCTGCTGCTGGTCTTCTAGCGTAAGAAACAGCTCTGACAAAGGCTATGTTAAACCTTTTAGGTAATGAAAATTCCTGTTGGTTTTGTCCTTTTGCACTAAATGAAAACAACTGTTTTGGTGACTTTCAAAATCTGTGAAATTATCATTAGAAATGTGTAAAAATCTGAAGTATGTAAATGGCAATTTAAGCTTTCAGGCACTATTGAAACATATTTCAAACTTAAATGTTGATCCAGACAGAGGCCTTTGAAGTAAATTGTTGACATTGATTTGCAATCCCATAACCTTTAGAGTAAGCTGTCCTATCTTCGAGTTTACAACCTTGCTTAATTCAGCAGAAACTTGCTTTCTGCCTGTGTCAGAGCCCCACTGAGAGGAGCACAGATAGGCCTGTGACAATGATGAAGGCAGACCTGAGACCCCTTTGATGACTGACAAACAGAACACAGAACAGCCTTTGCTTATGGGGTAAGGAGGTGACAGAGGAGACAGAGGACTTACAAGGTTGCATGGCACATTGTGGGCACAGTAAACTGTGATTCCTGCAAATCAGCAGCAGAAAAGTTCTCCCTCAAACACTCATCTCTAGAACTGAGATTCTTCCTGTGCTTAAGCAGCTCATTAAGTACCTCTTGATACCCTTTCAAGGGATGGATTACATCAAAATATCAATGGCATGTAAAATTAAAAAGGGGAAGTAAACAATATTTCCAGAATACCCAGAAGAAACACGGGTCTTAGGAAATCAAATGTGCTGGTGGTGAAATTATTAAAGTGAATTAAGATCTCTCCCTTAAGTTACCCAAATAAGGATATCATACAGTCTAGTACTTCATGATTTAGAAAATATAAAGGTCCTTCTTTTCCTACGCCTACGTTGCCTGCTGTACTCACCATTGTGCTGTTGTACTGAGAGTTGACTATACACTGAAGGGAAAGCAGCATGTGGAGAGGTGAAGACCGTATACTCAGCAGCAAACAGGATGTGAGTCTGAATGTCCTCTCCCTCTGCCTTTTACTCACATCTTAAACAGGAATGCTAATGATGGCTGCATCTTAAGGTTGTTGTAAGGACTAAATAAGTTAAGTGTAAAGTACTGAGAACGGAACCTAGAAAATAATGAACACGATAAATGTTGGCTATTATTAAAATATTGTTATTACTTCGTAAGCATGAATTTTCTATAATCAGAGAATATAAGAAAGTGAAGAATCCCAGATTTTGTGAGAGTTAATACATAAATAGTGGGTCACAAAGGCATCCTTTATTCTAAGATCAGTAAGCTGGGATCATGTGAGGCTGAGGCCATCTACAAGTATCTCCTTCTAATATTTTGTACTCACAATGAGGGAAGGTCACCTGCAGTAGAGGGCGTGAGGCCAAAATATGGAGAGAAGCAGAGGGCTGAATGAAACTCAGATGTAGAAAAATACAGAGACAACTGTGAACAATTACATACCAACAAATTGGACAATTTGTAAGAAATGGATCAACTCCTAGAAAATACAACCTACCAAGACTGATTCATGAAGAAATAGAAATCAGTCTGATCAGATTGATTACTAGTAAGGGGATTGAATCAATAATGAAAAACCTACCTTCAGAGTTAGTTCCAGAACCAGATGGCTTTACTGGTGAGTCCTACCAAGCATTTAAAGAAGAATTAATACCAATCCTTTCCAAGCTCCTTTAAAAAAAAATAGAAGAGGAGGGAACACCTTCAAACTCCTTTTACAAAGGCAGTATTACACTGATACCAAAACTAGACAAGGACCCCACAAAAAAATTCCTAATAAACATAAATGCAGAAATCCTCAACAAAATATTAGCAAACCAAATTCAAAAATACATGAAAGGATCATATATCATGATCTAATAGGATTTATTCTAGGGATGCAAGGATCCCCAACTAGTATAAATCAATGTGACTTCACATTAATAAAATGAAGGATAAAATTATGTGATCATCTCAATAGATGCAGAAAAAAATCAACATTCCTTCATGAGAAAAACTCTTAACAAAATGGTTATAGATGGAATGAACATTAACATAAGGCCATAGATGACAAGCCTGCAACTAACATCATATTCGGTGGTGAAAAGCTTTCCCTCTAAAATCAACCAAGACAAAAAGGCCAAATCTTGCCACTGTTTTTCAATATTGGAAGGCTTAGCTAGAGCAATTAGGCAAGTAAAAGATACAAAAATCATACAAACCAGAAAGGAAAAAGTAGGTCTATCTTATCTGCAAATGACATGATGCCATGTATAGAAACTCTAAAGATTCCTCCAAAAAACTATTCCAACTAAAACAAATTCAGTCATCCTTATCAGTGTGGCTCAGTTGGTTGCACATCGGGCAAAGCAAAAGGCCACTGGCTCAACTCCCAGTCAGGGCAGGAGCCTCGGCTGCAGGTTGATCCCCAGTTGGGGTGTGAATCAGCGGCAACTGATCAATGTTTCTCTTCCACATAGATATTTTTCTCCCTCTCTTTCTCTCCCCTTCTTTATTAATAAATTAATAAAATCTTTAAAAATAAGTTAAAAACAAATTCAGTAAAGTTTCAGGATACAAAATTACTATATAAAATTTAGCTGCATTTCTATACATTAGCAACAGACTATCATAAAGAGACGTTAAGGAAACAATTCCATTTATAGTTGTATCTAGAAGAATGAAATACCTAGAAATAAATTTAATCAAGGAGGTAAAAGATCTAAATACTAAAAACTATTCAACATTGATGAAACAAATTGAAGAAGATCTAAATAAATGGAAATATACTTCATGCTCATGGATAGAAAGAATTAATTTAAAAAATACCCATACTACCAAAGTTACCTACAGATTCAGTGTGATTCCTATCAAACTTTCAGTGACATTTTTCACAGAAGTAGAACAAATAATTCTAAAATTTGTATGAAAGCCAAAAGATTCCAAATAGCCAAAGCAAAATGAAAAAGAAGAACAAAGATGGAACATCACACTTCCTGATTTCAAACGAAAGAATAATGATCAAAACAGAATGTTAGGGTCATGAAAACAGGCACATAATTTAATGGAATAAAATTGAGAGCCCAGAATTAAGCACACACATACACATTATATGGTCAATTAATTTTCAACAAAGGAGCCAAGAATATACAATGGAGAAAGAATAGTCTCTTTAATAAATGGTGTTGAGAAAACTAGACAGGCACATGAAAAAGGATGAAATCTTGTACCATACACAAACAGTAACTCAAAATGGATTAAAGTCATAAATGTAAAATCTGAAATGTAGAACTCCTAGGAGAAAACATAGGAGGCCATCTCCTTGATGTCAGTCTTGGCAATATTTTTTGATTTGTTGTCCAAAGCAAAGGCAAAAATAGCAGAAATAAACAAGTGGGACTATATCACTAAAAAGCTTTTGCACAGCAAAAGAAACAACAGTGAAAAGGCAACCTATAGAATGAGTGAAAATATTTACAAGCATATATGTATATGATAAAGGGTAATATCCAAATATTTAAATAGCTTACACAGCTCTGTAGCAAAAAATAGTTTTAAAAAATGGGCAAAAGAATTAGACATTTTATAAAGAAACAGGCACATGAAAAGGTGCTCAACATCTTGAATCATCAGGGAAATGCAATCAAAACCATAATGAGATAATCTATTAGTATGGTTATCGCCCAAAAGAACAGAGATAGCAAATACTGGTGAGGATGAAGAAAAAGGAACTCTTGAGCTCTGTTGGTAAGAACATAAATTGGTGTAGCCACTATAGAAAGCAGTATGGAGGTTCCTCAAAAAATTAATAGAACTACCATATGATATAGTAATACCACTTCTGGGTATATGTAAAAAAGAAATGAAAACAGGATCCCAAACAGCTACGTGCACTCCTGTGGAAATGGTAGCAGTATTCACAGTCATCGGATGCTACACAATACTCTGTGCTGTGCAGCTCATGTAACAATTTCCTACATGAAAATGAGCTTTTCACTAGAAGGAAGCCTGGGGGAAAGGGCAGATTAGCTTGCCTTCAGTATCCCAGTTTATAGTTTTTTATTGCTGTGCAGCAGAAATCAACACTACCTTTTTTAAGTTGGCGATTAAGGATAAAGTTAAAAACCCACATGCTGATTGCCAATGATCGGAAAATGCTCAGACACTGCCACCATTCAAAGCTCTGATTAGTAAAAGTTCTGGCATTCAGTGTTAGGTAATGGAATCCATAAGAGCAAAATGGATAGACAGCCTATTAGAATTTCATGAAAGTTGAATTTTCAGAGAAATCGGAGTTTGGCATTTAGCTCAATACCTCTGTTAATTTTTAAGCCATAAAACTGGCACAAACAGCAACTGGACTGCTGAACCAGCAGAGTCACCAGCAGGGGAGGTATTACCAGTACACCTTTGAAGTGTGGGGAATGGAGATCCCACAGTGAGTAGAGCTGGGGGCAGCCAGATCAGCAGAACAAGAAACTTGCACTAAGTCCACAGTGGGAAAACTGCTTCTTCTGCCCATCTGGATATTATATAAGTTCTAGACCAAATTCTCTACCACCAGTTCCTTTTCTCCATTTCTCCATGGGAAGTATTTAGTATTTATTCCCACAGTGTTTCTGATTAATTAATCACACTTTATAGGATCCTAAGACACCATTCCTGAATCTGATCAGTCAAAGATCTTGAATTTGAAATTAGAGGAACTAGATGTTATTCTTTGTTGAAAGAATAATTCTACTTTCATTTCTATATTGAACAGTTTTGTGGGGGGCATTTCCAAAATTATAGATATGGCTACAAGGTTCAAAGATGAACATTAAAATGCCACACAGTCTTAGACAATTCAACATTTTCAGAAACAAACAGTATATATACAAATTAAGAACATAGACTCAAAAAATTTTAAAACTTTATAAAAAATGTAAATAGCTTGGTGGGTGGGGAGGGGGACAGAGGGGAGCAAAAAGGGGATGGATGTAATACAACAACAATAAAATTTTAAAAAATGTAATAGCTTGACTGAAATATAATTGATGTGTAATAAACACCACATTTTACTGACATTAGACCTATGTATATACCTGCGAAGTCATCACAGTTAAGACAGTGAACACATTCATCATCCCCCAAAAGTTTCCTCAGTCCTCAGTAGTCCCTCTCTCCAGAGTGTTCCTGCTCCATGCTTAGTATAGATTTCTAAGTTGATGTTTTCTTTCAGCACTTTCTTTTTTTTTAAAGATTTTCTTTCATTATTTTTAGAAAGAGGGGAAGGGAGAGAGGCAGAGAGGGAGAGAGACATCAATGTATGGTTGTGTTTCACCTGCCTCCAGCCACAGACCTGACTGGAGACCTGGTTTGCAACCTGGTTTTGTGCCCTGGCTGGGGAATCGAACCTGCGACCTTTGGGTTCGCAGGCCAGCACCTTAACCACTGTGCTATCAGCCAGGGCCTCTTTCAGCACTTTCAATATGTTGCTCCACTATGACCAGGTTCACATCGTTTCCAATAAGAAATCTTGTCATCCTTATCATTATTTTTTATATGTAATATGTCCTTTTTTCCTCTGGTTACTTTTAATATTTTGTCTTTATCACCAGTTTTGAGCTGTTTGATCATGATATTATTTGGTGTGGTTTCAAAAACGCATGTCTTTAGCCTTTTGGATTTGTGGAACTTCTTCACACTGTTCAGTATAAAATTTGTAAAATTTTAGGCCCTGGCTGGTGGAACAGTGGATAAGCCATTGGCCTGTGAACCTGAAGGTTGCTGGTTCGATTCCCAGTCAGGGCACATAACCAGGTGCATTGTCATGATGAAGCTGTCAATCATCACTTCTAATCGCTGTGGTCTTCTGAATTATCTGAATAGTTTCTATGGCGGAATGTTCAAGTTTAATGCAAAATTTGATGCAGATTTGTTGCTCTACTTAGTCATTTTGAATGTGATAACCACACGGTACACATGCTCACTCAATGGTGTATAGTACAGGTAAATCTCCATTGTTCACATATGCACATTCTAGTCCACTTTTCTTGGCTACCAGGTTACAATGATGTGGCGCAAACTGTTCTCCTTATATTAACAATGGCTGTACTTTTTCCAGACAGTCCTCATTATATTAAGCTGCTTGAAATTGTCATATTACTCACTAATTAGCCTTTAGTCCTTTTCTCTCTCATATTCTACAATCTCTGTTACAGCGTCTTCAAGTTCAATTATTTCTGCTGCAGTATCTAATCAGCCTCCAATCCAATCCAGAAGAATTTTCATTTATAACATCATAATCTCAAGCTCTGAAATTTTTATTTGGATTTTTCATATCATTTTAATATATTTCATGTCTCGATTCAACATCCTGAATTCTTTAATTTTTTAGCCATATGAATGCAGTTATAATAACTAAGTAGCAGTGTTTGTTAATATTAATATTTGTATTAGTTCTGGTTTGACTTTTATTGGTTACATTTTGTCCTAAATTGGGATTGTATTTTCCCAATTTTTTCATGCCTTTTTAATAGAATGCCAAACGTATGACTTTCACCTCCTTAGTTGCTAGACATTTCTGCATATATCTTAAAACTATTTTTTTAATATATTTTTTCCAGTGTTTTAGTTGTTTCTGATGGGAGGATAAATCTCGTTCCTATTCGATCCCATCTGGAATTGGAAAGCAACCAAGACAATTTAGAGCAAAATTACGAGAGAGTTTACTATTAAAAAATAATTAAAACACTTATTATTTGATACAGAATTTAAAAACTGATTAGGAAATAGCCTGTGTGTATATATATATGGAAAAATAGTACCTAATAATACTGTTTTTTTTAAATTAGTAGAGAAACTATAGACTACTTAAAAATGGTATTGGAAGCATAGCATGTGTTTATTAAAGTCATAAAAATAAAATAAATTCTAGTTAAATGAAAGTTCTAAAAAAAAATGACCAGAAGTATAAAAGTTTTAAAAGAAAATAAGTGAGAATATTTTCATGTCTCTGGGTTATGGAAACTGTTAAACAGTGTTACTGGCCATAATGTCTAAATGCTGTCTTGTGCTATAATCAAAATAATTTCAACTTAATGGTTAGAAACCCTATGGTAGATCACATGTGCCTATATAAGAAATTACATAAATATCCTCACAATATAAAAAGTGAATTATTTGCACAAATTAATTAGCACTTTGGTGATTTATATAGCATTGAAGTATTAATTATTCCTAATTTTTTAATAGATGGGTAGATTTTGATTAATACTTTGAGCCCAAAATTCCAGGAATTGTACATTTCTCCTATTGATAATATTTAAGTAACCCTAAGGTACTATGCAGAAAAATACAATAAAAATATTTTTTTAAATGTAGTTCTGATATGTATACTCTATAAACCAGGAAAGTTGGCCTTTATTCCAGGCTAATATTTTAAATGCATTATTAAAACATTGATATGTGAGCAATTGGGGAAGGAAGCAGTGAGCATTAAGCCTTTATGACCTTATTAAAACAAATGATGTTAGAATAACTACAGTTATGTTCTGACAAGGTAACGAGATTGGTAGGTTATAGAAATAAGGACAATAATAATAGAGATAATAATTGTAAGGATAATGATTGCAGTAATGTTCACTTTCACCTAGTTAGCTCTTACTACATGAATCAACAGAGGTAAAGCCATTGGAACACTGACTAATACATGATAATAGTTCAAAAAATAAGCTCGTATGATGGCTGTTATGTTGCTGTTATTTTAAAAGAAACTTTGGATAGATGAAAATACACTGGGTGCTATATAGGTTGAATGTTTGTGTACCTTAAATTCATACGTTGAAATTCTAATATCAAATGTTACAGTGTTAGAGAGCGTAGAGTCTTGGGTCATGAGGTTAGATTCCTCAGGAATAAGAATAATGTTCTCATAAAAGAGGCCTGAACGAGTTCCCTTGCCTCTTCCACCATGTGAGGACAGAGGAGGGAAAGTTGGCAGTCTGCAACATGGAAGGGGACTTTAACCAGATACAGAATCTGCTGGTCCCTGACCTTAACTTCCCAGCCTCCAGAACTGTGAGAAATCAATTTGTCTTTTTGTAAACTATCAGGTTTATGCTATTTAGATTACAGCCACTTGGCAGACTAAGATTCTGGATATTTATCAAAACATTTGGGAAAGTTCTTAATATTTTCTAAGTTGATTAAATGGAACAAATAGGGACAGATATTACAGTAATTTAGGTGAGTTTGTACCCGGATGATGATATTGAGAGAATTTAACCTAGAGAAATGTCTTCAGTAGCATAATGAAAGTCTGTGATTTAGATCCTGTTTGTCAACATTTTCAGTAATGATTTTATAAATGTACAGTTACTCACTAGTAGATAAAATAGAAGGGTAGCAAGCAAATCAGGATCCGAAGGATTTTTGTTATCTAGAACAACAGGCTAAGTAGAATAAAGTCAAATATGAGAGGTGGATTGTAGAACAGTTCACTCAAGGAAAACCAACACACAAAGAAAACTGTCTGTGTACATTAGAGGAGGAAACATTACTTAGCATCACTGTTCATGGAGCGAAAAGACTTTTGTACCAGTTGAAAAGAAAGCTTCGTATGAGTCAATGATGAGTAAAATGACTCATCAATTAAAAAAGCAATTCTGAGCTTCATTAAATTTCAATTTGTTATATGTGTCAGAGGTATAGAATGCATATCAATTGGAAGAGAGTAGGAAAAACCAGACTTTTTTTTCAATCACTCAAGTTAAACTTCTTCTTCTTTTTTTTTTTTTTTTAAGATTTTATTATTTACAGAGAGAGGAGGAAGGGAGAGAGGCAGAGAGGGAGAGAGACATCAATCTATGGTTGCCTTTCACCTGCTTCCAGCTACAGACCTGGCTGGAGACTTGGCTTGCAACCTGGTTATGTGCCCTGACTGGGAATCAAACCAGCGACCTTTGGGTTCACAGACCAGCACCTTATCCACTGTGCCACCAGCCAGGGCCCTCAAGTTAGCTTCCTAATGATTAATTGGAGTTTGCCAAAGTGGGATGCTCAACCTTGGGAAGCAGTTTATTCTCAATCTCTGGAGTATTTTAAGCAGTTGTTGGAGATTTTGTAGAGTTGAATTTAAAATCTAAAGTCAGCAATGAATAGAGAGGTGGCTTAGAAAAATATATGAACGACTAGGACCTACTCCTTGATATTTTGATCCAAGAAGCCTAGGATGGGTCCACGCATCTCATCTGTTTTTTTGTTTTTTGTTTCCTTTACTTTTCTTCTTTGTTTAAAAGTTTTCAAATTCTTGATAACCCAGGATTGAGAATCTGACCTTGATTGTGGGTCAACAAAACTTGATTGAAATCTGAAACGTATGTATGTAAAGAGGTGTAGGAAGAGTAGTCCAGGCAAATGGAACAGCATGTGCAAAGCCTCTGTGGTAGGCAACAAGCAGAATAGCGTAAGTAATTAAATGAAAGCTGTAATGATCAGAACTGGGAGCGTGAAGGAGAAAACAGTGAAATGATACTGTGGAAGTATACAAGAACAAGACAGCCCTGGGCAATGGGAAACCACTGAACAGTGCCAGATAGGTGGGTGACGTATCTGACTATAGTTTTGAAAGAATTACCCCATCTGCAAGGTGGTTAATAGATTACAGAGACACAAAACGTGATACCAGAAATTCAGATAGGACCTGAAAATTAACAGATTTTTCATCACAGTTAAGAGAGAAGTGGTAATTTAGGCTGGCAAGATAACACAGGAGATGGAAAGATGTTGATAAATTCAAAATATACTTAAAAATTATTATCAATTATTACCAATAGGACTTAGCAAAAGGTTGAACATGGGGTTGTAGTAGAAAGAAATGTCAAGAATCTTTTTAGTGAATATTTATGGAGCCACTATCATGTGCTGGGCACTGTTTTAGTAGCTGAGGATATACCAGTGAACACAATGGACAAAGTCTCTGTTCTGTGAATTTACAATCCAGTGGAGGACACTGATAAGAAATTAACAAAATGATAGAGAAATGGTATGTACATTGAGGAAAGTAAACTGCAGTGATGTAATTAATAAAGTGACTGAAGAAATTTTTTACTTAGAAGTGTCTAGGTAAGAGTTAAGTTGACATTTCAATGGCAAGAATGGGCTGGCCATGAGAACTGGAGCTGGACTGGTCCAGGCCATAGGAACTCTCCATGGATCAAAAAGGCTACCTTGTCTGGAAATCAGTAGGAGGAACAAAGTTGGAGAAGTAAGCAGGGCTGGATTGTGTAGGGCCTGGTAGACCTTGTTAAACAGTTAAAATTTTATCCAGTGCTTTTGAAAAGGCATAAGATTGTTTTAAACAGCAAGGTGATCAGAATCCAATTGTAGCAAATCAGATGGCAGATGGTGATTGTGATTTGCTCATTGTAAATGCCCTTGGGATTATTTTTGAGGTAAATAAGGAAGGATTTGGTGTTGAATTAGATGTAAATATTCAAAAAAGAGATTATTCTCTAAGTTTTAAGTGAACAACTGAGTAGATGGTAGTCATAGTCTTAGATGGGGAAGATCTGGAGAATAGGTTTTCCAGAGAAGGGAAGGAAGGGAGACTAAAGAACTTTAGATTATCTACATTGTTTAGGATGCAAATTAAACATTTGGGCATACATGCAGTTTTGGCCAGTGTTAATTAGCTTACACATCTGCATAGGTAGTGGTGCCATTTTTTTCAGATAGAAATTCTGTCTGAAGTGCAGCTGAATGACAAAATATGGTCCAGTGGGACACCAAGAGTAACAAAACAAAGCCGGCAGTTGGACTCACTAGCAACAGCCTTCCAGTGGGACAGTTAGCTTGGCTGGGGAAGGAAGGCTGCCCCTTTGGAGACTTCAGCAAACAGATTCTCTTCTCTATTCCATTAATTTCTGCCCTAACCTTTATCTTTCCCTTCTTCCTAATTACTTGGCGCTTATTATTTTTCAGTGTCTTCTGTGGAAGGTCAGAGTATTGATTTGGATCTTCTTTCTTAATATAGACATATAGCTCCACCCTTCCCTGTAAGCACTGCATTAGATGCATCCGTAAGTTTTTATATGTTGTGTCTTTGTTTTCATTCATCTCGCTGTATTTTCTGATTTCTCTTTTGATTTCATTTTTACCTATTGATTATTTAGGTGTGTATTGTCTAATTTATATATATAATACATACAAATTTTTCAAACCTTCTCATATTCCATTGTGATAGGAGAACACATTTTGTATTATTTCTGTCCTTCAAAATTTTTTGAGTCTTGATTATGACCTATCATATAGTTTTATCCTAGAGAATGTTGCATGTGCACTTAAAAAGAATACATAGGGGAGAGGTGGGGGGGAGAGGAGGCAAAGAAGGGGAGCAGTTTAGTCAAGGACATGGACATGGACAATGAGTGGGAATGACTTGGTGGGGTGGGTGGGTGGGGAAGGGGAGGAAAAAGGGGATGGATGTAATACAACAACAATAACATTTTTAAAAAGTATATATTCTTTGCTATTGTAGTCGATAGCAAATAGATATCTATTAGGTCTAGTTGGCTTACAGTTGCTCAAGCCTTCTATTTCCTTGCTTATCTTCTGCCTGGTTGTTCTACCTAGTTGTCTATAGTTTGTTCTCTCTTGTAAACTAGCTAGCCTACACAGATAGGCCTGTATCTTAAATCTCCCAATTGAAATTACCTTTCATTGCAGTCTCTACTGTTACTGAGAGTACCTTAGGCTTGAGTTTCTCCAATGAGATCAATTCTTCTGGTAAGATATTAGGAGCAGTCTAGGTGAAATCTTAAACCAGGGATGCAGAGTTGAGAGTGGACACAAAGGAGCCAGAGGTCCTCAGTTGCATGCCTCCCCTGTCATTGACCTGTTCTCTCTGGGACCCAGGCCAAGCAGCTGGGAGGGGATTGAGAGATGCTGATGGGCTGCTCTGCTCCAGGGAAAAGGTCTCAACTGGGAGAAAGAGCCCTGGCTTCTTGGCTGCAGCACCTGGAGTGGAGTCTCCACCTTACTGAGCTGTAAGTGAGGAATGAGGAAAGATTTTTTTTTTGTTTTTTAAATATTACAGATTCTTGCCATTTTTTAAACCAAACTTTCATATACTGTCTTTAATTTATGTTTCTTCATTTGCTGTTTGTCCTTAGGACAATTTCCCAAGTTTTTTAAAAAATATTTTTGTTTATTTTGCTTTTACTGTAGTTTCACCAGTTTCAATGGGGAGTAGGTGAACAGAATTTCTCAGTTGTCCTGTAGACAGTGCATCTCTAATAAACAGTTAGATCACTTTAACTCCTGTGCTCAATGTTTGTGAGTATGTTCTGTAAGAGCTGTTTGAACAAATGGTACTCAACCCTCAGATGAAATAAAAATTCTCTTTTGGCTAAAAAGCAAAGCAAAGCAAAGCAAATTAAATTGAATCTGTTGTCAGTCATTCAATGTATGTCCTGAGGGGCTCATATTATTTGAAATTTATCAATTTAATGGAATCAACACATACCTGCTTTCTTTCAGTATTGGTACATAAACTGGTAAGAAGTAATCAAACTGTAGCCCAAACAGACCTTTTCTCCCACAAACTCTTGCTGAAATTGACTTCTTTTCCCAGACTTTTGTGCTAAGTTCTTACAAAATGTTTCATTGAGATGATAATGCAAATGTAGGCATTTATTTTTTTACTTTAGTTCCTGGCTATAAACCCTAGTGGAAAATGAAGAGTATGCTTGGACTATCAATAACCTATGAGCTCTACCACAAACGTGACTGAGTTGCAAGGAGGCATGCCCTGCAGAAGGGCCCGTGTCTGAAGTGGGGGAGGATGCCCTTGCTTCCCAGGCACGACTGAGGGAATGCTGGGCGTGACTCCAAATGTGTAATTCATTAACTCTGTGACCTTGACAAGGTCATTCAAACTTCTGTATTCATTTGTGATGTGAAGGTTGGGCAGATGATCCTATCTAGCTCCACTATGACTGCATGTGATGTCTGGCACTCTGGTGGGACACAGGAAAGTCAAACCAAGGGTCCCTAACCACAGATTTGGAAAGCCATAATATAATAAGCAAAAATATATTCAGCAAGGGACTATGGTGAATGTTAAATAAGCACTATAGAAAATAATTTTCTCATGGCCAAATAAGTGTGTCCTGGATGTAGATCACCTATAAATTCCAGTTCTCTGTTTAGTTTTCATTACCCCCAAACAGCTAAATTATCCGAGAGACAGGTTGCAAAATGTGGTGTCTGAATAAATTCCTAGAATGAGGGGACAGATTACTTACAAACTCTTAACATTTCAGAATACATGAGCAAATCAAAATATTTAATTGTAGAACCATGAGAAGCAGAATTTTAATTCAAGAATCTGATAAAAGCTGTTTTAAAAATCCAGTTGCAGTGTAATTCAGAACTGACACCTTAGGCAGTAACATGTTTAAAATGAAGCAACAGAAAAATTGGTTCCTAGCTGCCACTATCTTGGATTCCTTTTTATTGGTTTAATGATGCAGGTACAACAGAATAAAAAAGTAATTGCTGGTGGCTTTTATCAACTCCTTCTTGTACTGTCAGAAGTGGAAATAGTTGCTCTTGTGGGTAATGGCATATGTGGAACCATTTGTCTATTTTGAAAGCTTTATGAATCATTTTCAAATGATTTCCCCTGATATATTGTAATACCAGCTATTATAGCCTTCCTCTGCTTCTCCGTGTTAACTTCCACCTCACTCCATGGTCTTAACTCATTTTGGATATAGCTAAGTATATCATAGTAAGCCACTTTTCATAATTAACTAGGTTAACAGAATAAATTTCCTTTTGGTAGCTTTCCCTATAATTTCTTTTCTGAATACTGGAAGAAAAAGACTTGACTCTGCTGCAAAATTTTTACATGCTAAAACTCAAGTGTACGTGATTCATGCAGTTAGATGAATTTGGGGCTAGGATCTGATATAATATTTTCTATTTTGCACTAGCATTAAGATTTCCATAACAAAAACATTTTTGTTAAACTAGATATGTATTATAAGCATCCTAGAGGGTTAAAAGCAATTTAAATGATAGCAAAATGCAATGAGCTAGAAACTGAATAAAACCTATCTTTTTAAATAAAAGCTTGCCAGCATGTATATTTTCTAAGTTAAGTATTTGCAATATATCCTGCAGGAAAAATACCCAGCTCATTTCAAAGTGGATTGAGTCTATTCATTATCTAGTAGATTTTAAAATTCTTTTTTAAGTCAGTGGCTTCAGTTTAGTGTGTTTTTAATATGAAGGCACAGTTTTGTGTTTCCAGAAATTCAGTTATAGACTCATGTGACTGCACAGTTCCAATGTCTAAAATTAGAATTTTGCATAGTATTTTATAATTAAGCCCTAGTCTGATTTATTGCAGGCAACTCAATCTAGACTTGCTTTTCCCAGGAAATTCAGTCTAGTTCAGGGATTTCTTGGCCAAATTTAAATTCTACCTCAAGTTTGCACTTATTTTGTTAAAGTTATTCCTACGCCTTTTATTCTTTCTGATGCTGTTATAGATAGAATTTTTTATTATATTTATTGTTCTGGGATTCATTATTAAAGGTCTAGCTTAAAAGTGAGCTACTTCAGTTTTTTGAAAGATACTGCAATTTTTTATATTAAACCTCTTCCTGCTTACATACCTTGAGTGATATCTCTTTCTTACAATGAATGCTGAAGGCTAGAGGATGGCATTGTTGGCTTATTATTCACAAGCAACATTAGGTTAACATATAATATGCAAGAAGATGTTGACCTTTAGAAATTTGGATTCTGTGTCACATATGATGTTGGGAAAATAATCCATTAATTTTATACATAAGGTATAAGTATTGCCTAAGAGATAGGAAGGAAAAAAAATATTTCAAGATATAAGAAATAAGACACTATCAAATCAGTGGTAAAATTCATTAAAGTGTTCTAAAATGGTCATAAATTGCAAGTTTAATCATATAGCATCTGTTCCTATGTCCTATGAATACATGGGATATTTACACTCTGATGTTTAGGAAGAAACTGGGTGCTGTAAGATGAAGATACTTGATCTTATAAATAAGATTTAAAGCAGAACTTATTTGAAGATGAAGCAGCTGTTCAATTGTATAGTGATTTTAAATCATCTATTTTGCACTGCCCTGTAAAAGTGAGAAAGGTAAAAAAGGTTAAAAATCCCAAGATAAATTTAATTTAGTTAAAAATTTTATCCAGGCTAGAAAATTTTAAGCTAATAAGTTTGACCATGTTGTTCTTAGTAGTCTTTATAAGAGATTTGGTAGCAATAATCTAAAAAGTTCTCAAGAAGTGGTATAAATAGTATTGTGTTATAATTTATCCTGTCTTCTTATTCACTTGAAAATGCTGGCAAGATAGGTGAGGATATTTAGGTTGCATAGTCAAGTTTCCATGAAAGTGCTTTTATTTAAAAAAAAAGATTTTGATTTATTATTTTTAGAGAGAAGGAAAAGGAGAGAGGCAGAAAGGGAGAGAAACATCAATGTATGGTTGCCTTTCTCCTGCCTCCAGCTATGGATCTGGCAGGAGACCTGGCTTGCAACCTGGTTATGTGCCCTGGCTGGGGAATCAAACCAGCGACCTTTGGGTTTGCAGGTCAGTGCCTATCCACTGTGCCACCAGCCAGGGCCTAAAATGCTTTTTAAAGCAATAAATAAAAGAACACATAAATACCAGTTTTAGAATATCAGGTAATTCTCAAAGGTAAAGATTATTAAATCTTTTAACAAAATATTTTATTGTACGAACTAAAATGGGGTGGATATATTAGCTGGATTATTATACCACATGTAATTTATCAAAGATTTGATCAACCTATTTTCATATGAATTAGAAAAGTAAGGTACAGAAAGAATTTGCAATATTCATTAAATTTAAGAAATATGTTGTTTTCTTACCCACTCATAATGCAAGTCAAAATTTAAGCTGCCTTTGGTTTTCATTCTAGAACTACTTTATTATAGAAGATTTTAACTTTACCAATTGCTGTGTAGAATTTCTAGATTCTGTGTCCATATTTTTTCTGTTCCACTCATTTACATAACAAAACATCTCTTATTTGAAAGAAGAGCGACCATTAGAGAAAGAAGGTCTTTGTTTATGAATCAGTTGTCAAAAAAAAAAAAAAGAGAATTTTAATACATTAACATTACTTACATGGAAAGAACACTGATTTTCTAATCTGTAACTGATTCTATAATTATTATCTCTTACACTCTTTGTGACCCCATATCCATTCTATGGACAGAAAAGCAGGGTTTATTCTCATCCTGATTTTTTTTTTATTTGTATCCCTCCTCCTTCACCAATAGATTGACAAAATAGTGATATTTAACTCTGTTCTGCATTTTTCTTAACTTAATCTTATTATGTTATTTTTAAAAATGTTTACCTCTGATATGCATTACAACTGATTTTCTCCTATTTAATGAATCCAAAAATATTTAATGCTGCTATTTGTAATATACAATCCTGAATGCAGGGGTGAGTTAATGGAAAAATAGTACAAAAATTGATTGTATTTTACAGACTTCAAAAAAGTTAATATACAATAATGAAATGAATGTAGTATAATTATATGCTTGGGAATAAAAGGTGGGGATTCTTCTTCACTAAACTCCTCTTCACAATTAAGCTTTAATTAGCTTAAAAGAGTTTAATATTCACCCATTAGGCTCTTTCTATGCATTTGTAGAAATTTATAACATATATAGAAAGAATAGAAGTTTCTGCTTAATATGCGCTCTTTCTATATATGTGCATATATATATGTATGTATATATATAGGGTGGAGCAAAAATAAGATTACAGTTGTTCATATGGAAAAATATAATAATTAATAGATAACATAATAACAAACTTTGTTTTGTGTTCTCACAAATGTAAACCTACTTGTGTCCTACTTTGTATGCTTCTTAATATTATTCATTTACTCTTAACAATGGCTTGACACTCATTCCATTTCACAGCATAGAGGTCTCATTTAACTACTGTTAATGGGGGTAACAATTTATTTAAAGATTCCCCTACTGGTTAACATTAAAGTTGTTACCAATTGTTTATTAATATAATCAATGCTGTAATGAATATCCTTATATATTTGTAGATATTTTAAAAATAGATCTATAGCACAGTAGAATAAATAAACATATACAGATATTATTGTGAAGCAGTTTCCCAAATTGGACCACTGTGCCCAAATAATATATAAATCAATGTTTGTTTCAACATAGAATTTCAAAAACAGATTGCACCCGTGATATTTCTATCACTAATTTTGTTAAATTCTTGTGCTTACCTTTCATGCACCATCCCCAAAACCGTGGTTTTAATTTTTAAAAATCAGGGTGGGAGGTGTGTGTGTGAAATATATTGTTTTAGTATGCATTTTTCTGATTACTAGTGAGGTTCCCCATCTTTTCACATAAATGTGGGCTTCTTTTTTATGAATTGTTACTTTAGTTTTTGTCCATTTTTCATTAGTTTTATATTTTTTGCTTACTCAAGTGTAGGCATTATCTATATTTGATGAATATAAAACCTTTATGCATTCTACATGGGGCATCTATTCTTTAATATACATATAATTAATGTGATCAAATCCTTTAGTTAGTTAGGGCTGCTGCAACAAAGTGTCACAAACTGTATGGCTCAAATAACAAATTTATTGTCTCACAGTTCTGGGGTCTCAAGTCCAAAATCAAAGTGTTGGCAGGGTTGGTTCCCTCTGAGGTCTGTGAGGAAGGGTCGTTGGCTTATTGATTTCTGTCTTAATGTTCACATAGTGTTGTTCTTATATTTTCATATTGTCTTCCCTTTGTACATGTCTGTATCCAGATTTGCCCTCCATATAAGGATACCAATCATATTGGATTAGGGTCCACCATGATGTCCTGATTTTAACTTGGTTACCTTTATAAAGACCATATCTTCAAATTAGATCATTTTCTGAGGTACTTCAGGCCAGAACTTTTGACACATGCATTTTGTGTCATAGTTAGTTCAACCAATAACACTACTCTCTGGCCCTTCAAAATTCACATCCTCATGTACAAAATACATTTACCCCATCCCAGTAGCACTGAAAATCTTAACCCATTCCCAGATCAACTCTAAATGAAAAATCCTACCTAACTATCACATAAGTCAGGTATGGGTGAGACTGGAGATATGATTCATCCTGAGGCAAAATTCCTCTCTAGTTGTGAACCTATGAAACCAGGCAAAAAGTTATCTTCTTCCAATGCACAAGGGTGAGACAGGCATTGGATAGACATTCCCAAGAGAAGTAATTTGAAGGGGAAAAGGGGTCATGGGTCCCAACCAAGTCTGAAAACTAGCAGAGCAAATTCCGCTAGATTTTAGAGCTTGAGAATAATCGTTTTTAGCTTAATGCTCTGTTCTCCAGGCTTAAAGTGGCAGCGGCCCTGCCATTTTTGCCCTGGGCAGGGCCCCCCACAACTGTGGAACCAGGAGACAGTTCCACACAAAGTTCTGTCCTCACTGGGCCCATGCTGACAGTGGCAGTCCTGCCAACTCCTGAACCACCTTCTGGGTCATTGTTCCTTTTTTAAAAAAAGGATAGTTAAAGCTGCATTTCTCTTTTCATTGCTCTGTTCCTTCCTGTAGACTCCCAGAATTTGAACAGCCTTCTCTCATTTGTCTTATTTCAGTTCCCTTTTGTCCAAGCTAGCAGCATTTTTGCTGCTATAAAATTCTCAAAAACCTTGTTGGCCTCTTATGCAACCATAACAGTCCAACCAATCAAGACAGGAGGTTCCCCTACAGATCTTTTCTAGGTAACATCTCTATCCTTGGTTCTCCTGAGATGATTGATTTGATACATGAGTCACATGCCTATCCCTAGCAAACTGCATCCAACTACACCGTTCATGTTCTCTTCAGAACATGGTCTCCTTCTGTCTCTCTCCCTCTCCCTCTCTCTCTCCCTCTCCCTCTCCCTTTCTCTCTCCTATTCTCCTTCCCTTCCTTCCACCCCACTTCCTCTCTCTTCTCTGCATTATGATTATCCTGAGAATTTTTCAAGTGTTCAAGTTACGGTTGCTCTGTGGTTAACAATTCCTTCTTCAATTTATTTCTCTCCCCTCACATTTTCCTAAAAGTAACAAGGAAAAACCAGGATACACCTTCAACATTTTTGCTTAGAAATCTACTCACCTGAATACCAACATTATTTTTAAGTTCTTCTTTCAATAAAATAGTAGAACACAATTTAGCCAAGTTTTTGCTACTTTATAGCAAGAATCACCTTTCCTCACTTGTCCAATAACATGTTTCTCTCTTTCGTCTAAGACGTCAACAGAACACCTTTAATGTCCATAATTCTACCAACAGTCTTTTCAAGAAAATCTGGGCTTTTTCTATCAAGCTCTTCCAGCCTCTACCTAAAACCCAATTTGAAGTCACTTTCACATTTTTATTATAGTATCTACTATTTTTATGATCTATCCAGGGAGGCATTTTTAGGTCTCTCATAAATTTGGATTGGTTTGTTCTTTAAATTTTAAAAATGTACTTGATTACTGTTTGTAATTATTTATTTGCTTTGTTGAAATCAATACAGGAAATGTTTTGTTTTTATCAGATCTCTGGCTTCAAACACATTTTCTTTTGTTTTGCATGAACATTCCTTTCCTGTTTTTTGTTGACAGAATCCTATAGCTATTGCCTTTATTTCTCTCTTCATTACTTCGTACACTCTCCTGGGTGCTGGGGATAACTTGATGACCAAAAGAAGCAAATTCCTTCCCTCATTAGGCATCACTGCTACTGGGATGAGTGAGACAGACAAAGGGACAAGTAAATAAATAAACATAGCATGATAGGTTACTTTATAGGGTAGAAACAATAGAAGCAGCACAAGGGAAAGGGAGGGATGGAGAGGCTGCTATATGAGGCAGTATATTCAGGAATTATTTTCTCTGATGTATTGACATTTGACCAGAGACTTGAATGAAGTGATAGAATATGTTATAGGACATATGGGGTAAGAAAGTTCCAGACAGAAAAATGTGGATGCAAAAGTCCTTAAGTAGGTGTCTGCTCAGCTTCATTTGATGAAGAAAAGACAAGAGAATGCTGGCTAGAGTGGAAAAAGAGCACACTAGAATGCTTGTGTCGTGGTATTAATTCAAATAATGGCTTTTTCATTGGGTCCACAGAGAACCTTGTCAGGTATCATTACCGCAGGCAGGTAGTATGCTTACGGCTCATTTCTCTTCTTGGAAAATTCTGTTAGTCAATATAGAATCTACTGAATCTAAACTTTTTACCTTAAGTTCACTTTATGTGATGTAATTATTACTATTACATATTTTGTCTGCTTACAATTAATATATTTCCTATCTATTGAAACTTCTTTAACACAATTTTAGGTTTATTTATGCAAACAGGCTTTAGATTTTATTTCTTATGAAATTTGAGAGTCCTTAGCTTTCTTATTAATGGTTAAAGAAATTCTCATTTATCAATATTAAATTCTAATTATTTTCTAGATTATTATATACCATGAATTATTTCTTCTTTGTCTCCTTGCATGTCTCCTTTATTGAATTGATGACATTTATTTGTTTCATAACTTCCCTATATCATATTTCACTGTTTTCAGTTTGTTATCTTTGTTCTTTCTTACCCTATTGGTCTTCTATTCTTTTCCTCCCTATTGTGGCTTTGATTGAGCAGTTCATGTGATTGTTTCCTCTCCCTTTTTAGCATATTAGTTACATTTCTTTTAAAAAATGTTAGTGGTTTCCCTAGAGGTCACAATTAACATTGATAACTAATCTAAGTCCGTTTTCAAATAACCCTGTACAAATTTGTGTGTAGTATGTTTCCTATATTTACAAAATAATTCTTTTTGTACCATTGCTGCTGTTCATTTCACTTATATATAAGCATACATGAGCATATATATACATATAAGCATATATCATGTAGTACGTTGTTCCTATTATTTTGAACAGATAGTTATCTGTTAGATCAATTAAAAATAAAAAATAAAATTTTATGTTTTACTTTCATTCTATGATGTTCTTTTTATAATGTAGATCTGAGTTTCTGAACTATATCATTTTCCATCTCTAAAAAATTTAATATTTTTTGCAAGGCAGGTTTATGGGTAGTAGATTCTTTCATTTTCCATTTGAGGAAATTATTTCACCTTCACTTTTGAAGGATAATTTTGGCAGATACAGAAATCTAAGTTGGTATTTTTTTGTCTCTCAACCATTTTACTCCACTCTCTTCTTACTTGCATGGTTTCTGAGAAGTCAGATATAATTCTTATCTTTGTTTCTCTGGAGGGAGAGAGAGAGAGAGAGAGAGAGAGAAGGAGAGAGAGAGAGAGTTAGGATTTTTTTCTTTATCTTTGACTTTCTGTAGTTTGAAAATGATATCGTTAGGTGTAATATTTTGGCATTTATTTTGCTTGGTGATCTCTGAACTGCCTGTGTCTGTGGTTTTAATATCTGACATTAATTTAGGAAAATTCTCAGTCATAATCGTTTCAGATATTTCATCTGCCCTTTCTTTCTGCTTCTTTATTAATCCCGTTACACATGTTACACCTTTTGTAGTTGTCCCATAGTCAATCCTTGAATCTTTTGTTCTGTATTTTTCAATCTTTGTTTTCTTTCATTTCAATTTCTTTTAAATTATCTTCAAGCTCAGAGATTCTTTTCTCAGCTGTGTCCAGTCTACTGATAAACTTATCAAAGAAATTCTTCATTTCTGTTATGGTAATTTTTAGGTTGAGCTCTTTTGGTGGGCCGGGGTTGGGATTTCCATCTCTTTGATTATATTGTTCATCTGTTCTTGCATGCTGTCTGCCTTATCCACTAGTAGCATATAAGTCATAGTTGTTTTAAATTTCAGATCTAATAATTCCATTTTTGCATGCCTTCTTTATCACTTCTTTTTTTTTTTTTTTTTTTTTTTTTTTTTTTTTTTTTTTTTTTTTTTTTTTTTTTTTTTTTTTTTTTTTTTTTTTTTTTTTTTTTTTTTTTTTTTTTTTTTTTTTTTTTTTTTTTGCCTTTTAGTATGCCTTGTAATATTTTTCTGGATAGCTAGACCCAATGGTGCCAGGTAAAAGAAATAACTATAAATAGGCCTTTAGTAATGTGGAGGTAGGGTGTGGGGAGATAGGAAGCATTCTATGGTTCTATGATTAGGTCTTTAATGAGACAATGAATTGCACATAACGTTTTTAAGTCTATTTCTTCCTTTTTAACTGGGAGAAGATAGCTAGAGAGGAGTGGAGTTGAGTATTTCTTCTCTCTAAGGCTAGGTAGGCTCTCATTAATGTTTCTCCTGAGGTCAGGCCTTGTCAAGGACAGGGTGCTCTGATGTGTTACAAAAGGTTCCTTTTCCCGCCCCTGCTGGAAGCATGAGGGAAGTAGTCTCTGATATTTACAGTGAAAACGTTAAGTTCCAGAGGTACAACTCAATGGAAGTGTGGGGGCTTCCTGTTACTGAGCCCCCTGGAGTTTCTAACTCTCAGACCTGTCCACTCTGAGGCTCCAGCAATTTGTCACATACATTCTGGTTTTCCAACCAGAAACTGGGTCCCACGGAGATTTCAGCTCATGAGTTCCTGTCCTGGTAAGTTGTGATTTTCTATATCTGTCTCTTGGTCTCTCCAGTTTTGGAGCAGCAGTTTGTCTCTTATGGCTCTATGGAGAGTTGTTAATTTTTAATTTTTTTTTTTTTAAAGATTTTATTTCATTATTTTTAGAGAGAGGGGAAGGGAGAGAGGCAGAGAGGGAGAGAGACATCAATGTATGGTTGCGTTTCACCTGCCGCCAGCCACAGACCTGACTGGAGACCTGGTTTGCAACCTGGTTATGTGCCCTGGCTGGGGAATCGAACCTGCGACCTTTGGGTTCACAGGCCAGCGCCTTATCCACTGTGCTACCAGCCAGGGCCTAATTTTTAATTTTGTTCAGATTTTCACTTGTTGTTAAGGTAGAAAGATGATTTCCAAGCTCCTTACATGCAAAACCAGAGCTGATACTGTATATCACATCTTCAGCTTTAAGAGCCTGTTGTAAAAGGTTAAGAAAATTTGCTCCTGACAAGGTAGGGTTGTTAAACATGACCTAAGGTTCCAAAGAGAACAACACAAAGAGAGAAACAGAAATAGTTGACAATTGTGTCAGGTGGGAACAGCCTCCTCAGATGGGAAAGACAGGGTTGCTAGTTTGTCAGCATGGCTGGACAGACTTCCAATTGGGGTTCTCAGGGTTATCCCAACACACCTCCATGTCTCCATTTGAATTCCAGGGTGCCATTCTTTTACAACTGGTGTTCTAATTGCCCCTTAAGAGCCCAGACGATATTTCAAATTAAAATGATATAACTTAGCAATTTACAAAATTAAATTATTACTGATTTTTTAGTTATTTCAGCATTGTGACAGCAAGGTTAAGAAGTTTTTAAGCCAGTAATTTAGAACATTGAGTTTGTCATCAGTTTCTTTTATCTCTCTCTAGTAGAGAATCATATGTCCCTTAGGTCATTCACAGGTAGTGATTACAGGGTCTCCGAAGGCTTGCCTTCAGTCTATATACTTTAGCCTAGGAAATTGTACTTGACTTTTAATTAACTATTTTATGACTGTCCATTATGAGTTGCTAGAGTTGTATGCCCTAATCCTAGTGAGATTTTCACTGATGTCACATAACCAATTGTTACTTCTCATTTCCTTCAAATTCTGCTTCCTGAAACCACTGTTGGTAACAGTTCCTATATTAGTGAATTTTCTTCATTCCAAATGGAAAAACCTATTAAATGTAGCTTGATTAGAAAATAAATTCATTTACAGACTTTATGTCAGTGCCAGACAGTTGTGTTTAGAGGCAGTATGAAAAGCTACATTGACAATTTACATCATGGAAGCAATTCAGTGAATCCCCACTGCTTCCGTTCAAACACACAGTCAGTGGAGTACATCTGTGTCTTCTGGGCACTTGAAGTTTAAACTTCTGTTTCTTCTCTCACCAAACACTATCTCTGCCAACCCTTTATTAAAAAGTGGTGTGCACATCTTCACTGTATCTACTTTTGAATCAAAGTCTTTCAAGGGTATATCTGAATGGGAGAACCTGGCTCATAAACATGTCGAAGGTGGGGGGGGCGGTGCTGGGGAAGTGAGTTTGGGATTTCAGTATTGTGTCTAAAGAGACAAAAACTCTCCAAGCATAGAATGGATATGCAAAAGGTGCCAGGCAGCCAAATTGCATAATTGTCTCCTATCCATACCATTTTCTTTCTTTCTTTCTTTCTTTTTTTTTAAAGATTTTATTTAATTATTTTTAGAAAGAGGGGAAGAGAGAGGCAGAGAGGGAGAGAGACATCAATGTATGGTTGCTTTTCACCTGCCTCCAGCCACAGACCTGACTGGAGACCTGTTTTGCAACCTTGTTATGTGCCCTGGGTGGGGAATCAAACCTGCTACCTTTGGGTTGGCAGGCTGGCACCTTATCCACTGTGCTACCAGCCAGGGCCATACCATTTTCTAACACGGAAATAATTACTCATGACTTCCTTGTACAACTTTCCCTGTTCTGCATTCCTGGTGTTTGTAGTGACCTTTCTTTTTTCTTGTTGAAAAGAAGATAAGAATTAATTTTATTCCTAAGGTTGTTACTCTCTTTATCATATTAGTTGTTACAGTAAATCCACTTGTTACCCTAAGGATATTGTTGAAATTGTAAGACTTCCCTCATGTTTGGACTAGTTAGTTTTCAGGCTCACTGCCAGCTGCTTTCCTCGGATTTTGTCCATCTGCTCTTGTGGTTTAGTTGCCCTGTTTCCTGGATTCCATGGACCTTCTTTCTTAGATTTCTTCTGTTTTTATAGAGTGCACTCTTAATTAATTTTCTCAGAAAGAATTCATGGCAGGAAAATTTTAAGTTGTTCCATGTCTGAAAATTATTTTCTTTTTCTCTTTAACACAGTGAAAAGTTTGGCCATGTGTAGAATTCTAGATTCAAAATTATTTTCCCTCAGAGCTATGAAGATATTGTTCTATTTTCTTCTAGCACTTAGTAGGTTTTAATTATATCAATAATGATAATTCTCTTTATTGCTTTAGAGATACCCCACTTTTGTAACTAGACAATAACAGTGTTGGCCATCACACTATGGTTTTAATTATACAAATAGTACTTTATTGGGTGTGAGAAAAAGAAGTGAAGACAAATTTCCACTATAAAAATCTTTCGTTAGTAGTACATTAAGTTCATGAAATATAAGAGAGACAAACAGGATGCAAAAAAACCCAAAACAAACAGGAGAATATTGTATACTGATTTCACCTACCTTTTATCTCATAGTCTCTTTCTTTCTTTTTTCTTCATAGACATAGCCATCCCTCCTTCTTCCAGCACAAAATGCCACACTTCTCACAGCAAATAGAGTCCATTCTTCCACTAGGGTTAGTGCTTGGTTAGGAGTTCTGGATTCAACCAGAGAAGCAGAACCAGTAATGTTTATATTTCATACACACACATACACACACATACATATTCTTTTTACAGGTCATTATTTGGCTTATTCTATCACAAGGGAAAATCATGAAAATGAGCTGAAACCCCATGAGGATGAACTGAAACTCTTGTCCATTCTTATTGATTGAAAAAACTGACCTGTTGAAGCAGCTGTTTTTGCAGAGCTTAACACAGAAATCAGAAAAACAGAAGGGGATTCCAGAGAAGGTAGAGCAATTGCAGGTCTAATGTTGCTTCATGCCGCTGAGATGAGTCAGTCAATCAGCAACAAAGTGGGTCAGTGACAAAAATGGCTGCGTCCTTTCCTAGTTCTTCCAAATCTTGCAAGAAAACTCCTTATGGCTTACCCTAATTAGAAATGGGGATTTTGGGTAATGTAGTTTTCAAACTAGCCAGTGGTATATTACAAAGCTATCACAGTTCCCTCAAAATAATAGATAATTTACCCTGAAATTTTATCCACCACAATTAGAAACACTTCATCAACAAACAGCTATCAGTATAATCTCTCCACAGGTCTAACAGAATGAATTAAGCAAAAAATGAACTTCAAGGTAATAGTAATAGGGTTTTTCTATGGGGATTTGTTTAATATTGGTTTTTAAAATATTTACAAGTGGAATTCTTTTGTTTAATTCTAGTTTTTATCAGTAAATTAAAATCATACAGTAAAATTATATAGTAAAATCATATAGTAAAACCTATAGTCATACATGCATAGTTTTTCTCCATTTTATTTGCTATGTCAGAGAATCATCTTTTGATTTGTCTAGAAGTGGCATCCGTTATCAGAAATTTAAAATCAGTTTAAATTATAATTTGTTACAATACCAGTCCTGATATCTCCTGCTCTGATGGTGTCATAAGCACCCCGACTTTATAGAAGTGTTACTAATCAGACCCACAGCTGGGTTTTGTCAACACAATCAAAGACTAATGAAAGTAAATTAAAACTGAAAGCAATGGTTGGAACAGTTCTGGGATCAATCTGCTGCTGCTCGTATAGTCAAGGCCACTGCATGGTGTTCCACGTGCGTAACCCAGAATGGAAGGGAAGTAAGAGTCAGCTGGTTTTCAAAAGACAGAGTGGACCTGACCGAAGCATTGTAATCTGGCTGGTAGACAAATTGTAAGCCATTAGCCATTTTTGTATTAAAACAAAGGATCTGGCAGAGAAAGTGCCAAAATGCTATCTTTTAATAATGTGGTGGAACTGGTACTTTGTTCAGTTTACAAATCAGTTTAGAAGCTTTTTATTTTTGAAAGCAAAATCATGTTTGAATATTAATCGCTTTGTATTTGAAAGGTGTCTAAATCTCCAATTAGAGTATATTATAATGTTCTAATTTGGTAGAGGCTGAATTTACAGCAGTGAGTTTGGAAAGCTAAGATATAATCTCCTATGGATAATGCTGTCAATGAAGTAGATATGTCCTGGGTATCAAATAATCATTTGAAGGCCTTGATTTGACACATCTTGAATTGATTCTCATGGTTATAAATACATGGGGGCTTGGGGAGAGAAAGAGAGAGAGAGAAAGAGAGAGAGATACAGATGTACCTTCTCCTTAAAAAGGTTTTAGATAAATTTAATTATATAAAAAGTAACATATGCTTTTACTAGAGTGATTTAATGGTGGTACAATCTCTTGAGAGAGAACTGTTTTAGTTGGTATTATGAAGCTAAATTTCTTGGAAAACCTCATTGAATATCCTAAAATAGTAACTATTATATTCAGAGGAAAATTAATACAGAAAACCAGGAGTTGAGCCTCATTCAGAATATCTGGCTGAGTCTAGGAAATAATATATTTACCCTCATCAAACTAATTTGAAACTATATATATTTTATTTATTGCAATTTTTTTTGGAATACTCTTCTAAACTATAATCAGGTGGTTACTTAATTTCTGATTTGATTCAGGATTTCACAAAATTTAATTCCAATTTTACTATGTTATACTATTAAAATGTAATTAACACAATTGTGTTGTGTAGAATAGCTTAGCATATCAAAGATGATAAGAATGCTAAATTTATACATTATTGTTTTTTTAAATATTTATACAGTTTTAGAGATATTGGCCTGTAGCTTTCTTTCTTAGTTGTGTCTTGCCCTGGTTTTGGGATTAGAATAATATTGGCCTCATAGAAAGAGTTTGGGAGTCTTCCCTCTTCCTGTATTTTTTGGTATAGTTTGAGGAGGATAGGAGTTAGTTCTTCTTTAAATGTTTGGTAAAATTCACCTGTGTAGCCATCTGGTCCAGGGCTTTTGTGCTTTGGGAGATTTTGGAATACTTCTTCAATTTCACTAGTTGTTATTGGCCTATTCAGGCTTTCTGCTTCTTCTGGGTTATTTGTACAGTTTTAAAGGAGAAAATCTTTTATTGCTAATTCTGTTAGAAGAATAGCCTAAGATTTCAGGATAAACTATTAAAAACATTTTATCATAACCATCCAATTGTTCATGTCAGTGAAGTTTGGATACACACAGTAGATTTAACCGTTGCCCGGGATCCAAATTTTAAATGCCTGTGTTCATAAAAAACTAAACTTGTCTAATAAGTAAATGTTATGCATTTGATCATATGTACTTAAATAATAATAGTAAAAATTTGTGTTCTTTTTACTTTCTAATAGGTAATGTTCTACAGTTAATCCTATGCAGTTAAATAATGTTAATACAATTCTGGTTATTTTGGGGATTTCACTTAATTTCTTATGCAAAAGGATTCTATTAATGTTTAGTAAGCCACTTACTCCTCTTTAATTGGGCTCCCTGCTCCTGCTTCTGTGCATTCACAGCAGTGGTTATGTCCTCGATAATAGGCTATCACCCTCTGTAGCCCTTTGCATCCTTTGCAGTACATAGGCCACTACGCAGGGCTAGTAGATCAGTTCAGAATAACTGAGTGGGCCGGTCAGGAGGGGTGGCCATTCCAACTTGAAATTTATTTCCATAGTGCCCACAAAAGAGCAGGTGGTTAGAAAGTGTCTTTTCCATCATGCAGGTCTGCAGGTGGTTATCAGCCACCACTTAAGTGAGGCACAGAATACCAACTGCTTTTCTGGACCCTAATCTCATGTAAAATAAAAGCACAGGACCTTGGAAGGACCCAGATGTAGAGCCACTGTATCTAAGGAAGGGTGGAAGCAAAAGCTGCCTGCCCCCGGGGCAGAGCAGGAAAACCTGATCCCAGGCTCTGGAAGCAGCAACACAACATAGAAGTCTGCCCAGCTGGAGGGGGAGCAGGAAGTTCCCCCTGCCCACAGCCAGGTAGAATTTAGCTGCCAGATAGAGGAGGAGCAGTAAGGCTTAAAGACGCCACATGGTGAAGCACATGTAGAAAATGTAGTCAGTAACATTGTAATAACTATGTGTGGTACCAGGTGAGAACTGAAAATATCAAGAGGAACACTTTGTAAAGCATACGATTGTAGAACCACTATGCTGTACACCTGAAACTAATACAAAATAGTACTGAATGTAAAGTGTAATTGGAAACTGAAAAAAGGCCCCATATCCAAGGCTCTATACAAGCCTGAAAAACATTGAAGCTGAACAAAGGACAGAACTCAGAACTTCCCTGCCACACCTCCGTGAGTCCAGCAGCCTGTTAATGAGGAACAAGAACATGCCCTCTCTGTGGCTTGGACAGCCAGGACCCATGGACAGTCAAGGGTGGAGTTGAAATACTGAGAAAAATACTCGGGCATCTCAGGCTATATAAAATACAAAGCAGAGAAGATAACAGAAACTTACGACAGGAAAGATTTGAAACCTCTGAGGCATAGACAGCTGTGGGTCAATATTGAAGAGCCTAACATACATATGATTAGAATCCAAAAAGGGTAAGATTATTAGAAGAGGTAATGGCCAGAAATGTTCAAAATTAGTGAAAGAAAATATTGAAGAAACATAAAATACCCAGAGAATAAACCAAATTTTAAACATAAACAAACCTCCACCACGTTACAGTCAAACTTCTGAACACCAAAAGTAAAGAAAATATCTTGAAAAGAGAGGGAACAAAAGAATCACTAGAGAGAAACAAAAGTAAGAATTACAGCATACTTTTCATCAGAAAGTAATGCAAGTCAGAAAAAAGCAGTAACTTTTATGTTATGAATTTTAAAAAAATCCTCATTCAGAGTCCTATGCTCAGCACGTCAATCCTTCCACAGCAGAGGCAGATTCCAGGTTTGCTGAGAGGATGCGTTGCAAGCACACCTGCAGCCCAAGAGACTGCAGAGGGGGCTCTTCAGGCACGAGGGACCTTACAACAAGGGAAATTGGGATCTACCTACGTAAAGCACATGAAAGCACTAGAAAAGGTGAAATTAAGGATACATATTAAAAGGGTTCTAATCACTGTAAAAGACAATTAACTTAAAGTTTACAGAGAACTGTGAAGGTGAGGGTTTTATAACATCAGCGGGTGGGCTCTTGTTTGGTGGCAAGATTAACAAGAAGTACAATGCGTTTGCTGGCTGCTCCAGCACATGTCCTCCAGAATTGCAAATCCTGGGCCAGGCCTCGAATTTTAGGTGAGTTTATCAAAGATTCTTTGCTTGTCATATGGATTATTACAGTCCTTAACTGCTCTTCCTAGTACTTCTTTTCCTAATTATACTATCATTAAGATATCTCCAATATATAGCATGCTAACTTATTCTTCATAATGATTACCTCCAAGTTGCTCCATACTTGATTATGACATTATGCTGATGAATTCAAATATCTTCGGGGCAGAAACACACATGTGTATAAAATGTCTTTTCAGAACAATGCATATTGTGCCTGATGGGGCTCTGATACAGAATTAGCAAAGAAGACAATTGCCACGCCTACTATATATAGTGTAACAGCCACCTTGCTCTGTTTTGTACTGCCTTCACCATGTGAGTGGAATTGGGGAGCCACCATGTTTCAGTCCCAAAGTCTCCAGAAAATCTGACTATATGAAACAGAGTTTGGAATTAGTACTCCACTTTGAACCATTCCTCTACAGAGGGCTATCATGTCTTCCTGATCCCTGGAAATCCAAATTACTTACAGGGAAATCAGGGTAAGATCATTAGCCTGTTTCCAAGGAGACCAGCATTCCCTCTTCACTTGCCAGTGTGGAATGGTGCGCTTGTCTCTGTTTTATTCTTTCATCCTCCATCTTTCCCCTCTCAGTGTACTCCAGCAGGTAAACTTAGAGCCATCAGTCTGAAGGTCACTGCCAGACAGGGATAGCTCACCGATTTCCTGTGTCAAAGTGATGCATATGCATGAGGGTTTGTTTTTGTCCCTGATTCTCTTCTCCTCTGTAAGCAGGATGAACAGAAATGGTGCATTTTCCTGTAACAAGGATATAGATATTTTTTCTTTTTCTTTTTCTCTTCTAAATATACTGCATCTTTAATAAATGCTGGTGCAATTTTCTTTGGCAAGTTTAAGCTATTGTATGCATTTAGTCACACACTTTAAAATGCATTTCTGTCACATAAACATGGTTTTGCTTTAGAGATACAGTCAGTCCCAATGATCAGGGGCTGAGCTCAGGACCCCATTTTTCCACTCTGCCTCTTTGTGGAACATTTTTTTATCAGTTTATCCCCCACTTATTATTTGTCATGCATTCTGCCCGAGGTCACATAATTCATAAGTGATTTTAGGAAGCAAGTAGCATTTTTGTCACCAAGAATCAACTCACTGCACTTCCAATAATAGCCCTCAATTTTCAGGTCATGTGTTTTTCAAGCTCTGCTCTACAAGCCTGGGTCTTGGCTGGAATGCAACCTAAGAGAATATGGAATTATAGCCATTTTCCACCAAATAAATAGTCATAGCATGAAAGAGAGAAACCCATGCCAAAGGGTGGACAGAAATTCAGTTCTGATAACATTGTTTACTTCCTGAATCCAGATTTCCTTTTCCCCAGCTTTATTGATCAGTTTTAAAAAATGTATTTTTAAGGTGATGTTTTTACACACACACACACACACACACACACACACACTGTGAAAGGAATTCCACAATTATCCTAATATTAGTGGATATCCACTAATATCCATCACCTGAAACAGTTACCATTTTTTTATGGTGAGAATGTTTTAAGATCTTTGCCATTTGCAATTAACGTGGATGAATCCAGAGGGCATTAAGCTAAGTAAAATAAGTCACCAGAGAAAGATAAGTACCAGTGATCTCACTTATATGTGTAATCTTAAAAAAACAAAACTCATAGAAGCAGGAGAGGAAAGGTTGTCAGGGGTGTGGGGTGGGGGAAAATAGGGACAAAGTTAAAGGGTACAAAGTTTTATTTATGTTGGAAATGTATCATTATATGAACAAACAAATTTCCTTTTATTGCTTCAGCACAGAGAAACTGTTTTTCTGTCACTTGTAATGATACATTAGTGGGGTCAGGATTTGAACCCAACTCTTAATGACTCCAAAGTTTATGCTATAATCCGTATGCTATAGTGCCTGTCAGTGGTATTATACTGAGGACAGAGGAGGTTCAAGGAAATCATCACCAGTATCTAGTGACTTATGAGTAAAAGCTACTTTGTAATCTCCTTCTCTATTAATGAGAAAATTACGTTGAACAAAGTCAAATGCATCCATTGTGATAATTTATTGAGGAAGTGCAAAAATATTTGGTAACTTTCTTAAAGGGGTAACATATTATGAATGAATTTCCCTTACAAATGCCACAATATGTATATTCTGTAGATTTCAAGCATATTTTACTTAAAAGTGTCCAATAAAGAAAGATCTCAGTATCCTTCTCTTCTTCCGGAAACAATCATCTGATATGTAACCACTTTTTACCCAGGTAAAAAGTTACGTGAATGCTGCTTAAAGAGGATTGTATGTATGGCCTGTTTGTTTTACCTCTCTTCTTTCTAGTGCCAAATTACTATATTCTAGTGGCGGGACAAGTGACTCTCATCCTACCCCAAATAACAGGAAATCACTTCACCTGATTCAGACCTTGAACCTGACCTCAGGCATTTAAGCTATCAGGATGAATTGGAACCAGAGAAAAGGGACTGACTGTTCGCAAATGCACAGACTTTAGCGGGCTTGATTAAAAGAATCCTATTTCTTGTGGGATATGGAGAATTGCTAACCTTTGTGCTACATGAAAAGTGTGTGTTGATTTTTGCCTGATACTCATACTTCCTGGCTCTGAAATGAATGAAGCCCATAGGGTTGTTTGTCAACTACCCATTTCAAGATACTCATTAATTAGTGCCCTTGGCACAGGAATACACAATAACACAACTTGTACCTCCTAAGCTATACCTACCCCAGCCCCAGGGGCGGATGCTTCCCTTACATGGCTTTCTGAAGTTAGTGCTGCCACTCAGTCAGCAGTGAGCAAACACAGGAGTGTCCTGTCTGAACTGAAACAAGGCCACATAGAGCAGCCACGGAGAGCTCTCAGGAAAAACCCCAAGACTCCGAACTGCAGGCTTGGCAACTAGCTTTGATTTTATTTGCATTTGTTTTCCTGGCCACCGAATTGCAGCTCCACATTGCTGTTTTGAGCACCAGTTCTACCTGCAAGGAGGCTGAGAGGGTGTTAAACAGTATTTTCCACGGTGAAAGACCCTTTCGCATCGATGTCCCCTGAGCATGGAACAGTTCCCGTTTAGACCAGTGTGGAGTGTGCAAGTGGAGTGGCGGGAGAGGGAAGCGGCTGAGGCTTCACAGGGGAGAGTTGAGGCAGGAGGCCGGGGGCACTTCACTGCCCGGAGCCTTGTGCTGCAGTGTGAACTTTGTACCCTCACCTGGGAGGAAAGAGGGCTGGCAGTTAACATGCTGTCTCCTGTGAGCAGTCACTCTAAGGAAGGTGGGAGTTTAGAGAGATACAGAGAAAAAGAAGAAAAAACATTAAAATGCAGTCTGTGTCCTTAAGAAATAACAGTAAGTGAGAATGTGAAACATGAACAGTTTTCTTTAGAGAATCAGTTGAGCACAAACATTCAGAGAAGTTGAATGTTCCGAAGGACTCGTCGTCATTTCTGGCCATTACTCCATTCCATCACGCACACACGGTCACCCAGCAGCTGTGCCAGGCCTGGGATTCGTACCTGTTAGGTTCTCTAGCTCCCTGACTTGACCACGTCTGTTTCAGATTCTGAGTTCACCTTCCAGGAGGGCGTACCTGAAGTGCTGTGCCCCCACCCCCAACCAGGCTCTATCACAGCACCGGTAACTTGACTCTTCAAGTGCTTGGAAGACATATCTTTACCTTTTGTATCTTCAGGGCATGAGATACAGTGATTATTAAAAAAAAATTTTAGGCCCTGGCTGGTGGCACAATGGCTAAGGCACCAGCCTGTGAACCTAAAGGTCGCTGGTTCGATTCCCCAGCCAGGGCACATTAATGAGGTTGCAAGCCAGGTCTCCAGCCAGTCCTGTGGCTGGAGGCAGGTGAAAGGCAACCATACACTGATGTTTCTCTCCCTCTCTGCCTCTCTCTCTTCCCCTCTCTAAAAATAAATAAAATCTTTAAAAAAATTTTTTTTGATGAATATTGTTGTTTAACACCTTTATTCTGTAGATGAATTGGTCAAGATGTTGGGAGATAAGGTTTTTGTCCACAGCTGAGTATCTGAGGTGAAGGTTTCAGTGTTTCTTGTTGTTGTTGTTGGGCTTATTCATGACTTTGCATCATTGACCCAAGGTGTGCCCTGCACACGCTGCAGCCCAGGTATACCTCCTAACACTGTCTCCCTACCCACATCTGGCAGATGACCTTTTGTGTAAGAAAAGGAATAATGGCTTTCTGAATCAAAGGACTAAATATCATGAAATATAATATTAAACTTGAAGAGACTTGAGCAGTTATCTTGCATCATCCTCAATTAGATGAATAAAAATCTCTGACATCTAAGGCAAAATTGCCATTCACTATCTACTTGAAAATTTAGTCAAGGCAGCAGTACTTTGTATTTTTTAAAATATTTTGTTCATTATTTTTAGATAGAAGGGTAGGGAGGGAGGAAGAAAAGAAGAGAAGCATCCCTGTGTGGTTCCAGCTATGGACCTGGCTGGAGACCTGGCTTGCAACCTGGTTACGTGCCTTGACTGGGAATTGAACCAGCGACCTTTGGGTTCACAGGCTGGCACCTTATCCACTGTGCCACCAGCCAGGGCCAGGGTGTCTTTTTTTCTTTTATTCCTCACCTGAGGATATGTTTATTGATTTTGAAAAGAGGAAATGGGGGCATGGGGAACAAGGCAACTCCTTTCTGAGGCATGTTGACTGACATTGTCAAGTTCTTCCTCACAGTGCAGAAACATGCCTGAAGTTGCCCAGGTCTACCCTGCTCCCCATGGCAAAGCTACAAATGTTTGTTAAGTGTCCTCTGTGAAGGTTGGCCAAGACTGGATCTTCCCCTAGGATTACAGTTTTGAATCCCTTCATGGCTGTGGATCTCAGAAGGATGGGTGCAAACATCAAAGGGATTGCTGCTGTTAGGAGCTGAGGGCACCGCACACATGTGCGGTTAGTCCTCACCTAATGCCAGTAGGTTATTGGAACATTGGAAAAATGACATATAACAAAGCCAGCTTTGCCACAGGCTGATATGTACAACAGTAAAATTCCTACGGCATCTTACCAATGTTATAATAAAATGACATTGAATGAAACAACATTATTTTTTAGAGTATTTTTTAAAGATTAAAACATTCTTATTGTTTTCAGAGAGAAGGGCAGGGAGGGAGGGAGAAAGAAAGGGAGAGAAGCAGCAATGTATGATTGCCTTTCACCTGCCTCCAGCCACAGACCTGGCTGGAGACCTGCCTTGCAACCTGGTTATGTGCCCTGACTGGGAATTGAACCAGTGACCTTTGGGTTTGCAGGCCAGTGCCAATCCACTGGGCCACCAGCCAGGGCAAAACAATATTATTTAGGACTCACTGTATGTATATTAAAAATGGGAGTAAAAGAAGGAGGTGGAGATAATATGGCCACAGGAAAGATGAATTATATAATGGCCTGTCTTGGGCGAAGCTGGTGAGACTCTGAGCATTATTTGTACATGTTAAGTACCTGCAGTTTATTTTAGATAAATGTGGAATTTCTTATTAAAAAGCAACTTTTAAATAGACTGCTAACCTCTAGTATATCTAAGAAGGTCATCTTTATTAATTCAAAACTAATAAAAACACAAGCTATAACTATTCAACAGATATCAAGTCCAAGTAATTTCAAATAAAATGAACGCTTTGCTGAATGCTTAAGTAATTTTGGATTGCTGGAGTGAATCAAAGAATCCTTATAGTGTAAGCTTGTTAAATTCACAAGAGAGATATGCTTGCTAATTCAGGAGCACTCCAGTTCAGTTAAACCACCTGCTTTTCTTACTTTGGATTACTATTTGCTTTGACTAATCACATTTGAAAAACTGCATCTACCCTAATAAATTTAACCTTTTGTGAACCATCTTTGCTGTTAAAAATTCTATACATATAAATTGCTTGAATTATAGGAAGTCATTGAAAATGTCTGTTCCTTAAGAGTACCTCTTTATTTTCTTCATCTGAAGGATCTCATGATACACAAAATAAGTTAGCAACTTATATATGATTGTAATATCTACTATGGTTTATATATGATGGCTTAGTTATGATTTTTATACTTAGGATGGTTCCTAAATATTATAAAATTAATTCTAGAGTTAATAGAGATTCATCTAGTTGATATCAGCCCAGTATTGACTTTGTAGCTTGAGACTTTATAAAAAATTTAGGGGAAAACATGAATCTCTTATTCTGCCATTTAATGTTTCCCTTCTTCTAGGAAAAGATAATATTTTTTAAACATTGTTTAAAATGTTTAAAAAAAAAACATTGTTCTAAGAAGGAGCTCTTTTTTTTCTGTAAAATATTTTTTTTCTGTACAAGCTTCTGAGGAATACAGAATATTGTATGTTTCTTCTGACTTTTAAGTATTTTACTTCAGGAATCTAATGTTTATCTAAACATACATTTGAAAATACCCCTTTCTCTTTTTAAGAAATTACTTTAGGGCTTTACAGTAAACAACAGCATGGCAATGTATTAATTTTATCACCTATCTCACCTCTGCATGCTTAAGCCATGGACAGATTATAAAAATAGACTGACACATCAACTTTAATTAGTCAGATGGAGATTTTGATCCTTCTTTTCCCCAATTTGTCCCCAACATATCAAAACAGCAACAACTTGGGGTCTAAGTCTGCATGGACCACTGAATTTGCCACAGTAGGCAGAGATGTTGTAGAAAGTCATGAATAATAGCTGACCATGGTTTTCACATTATTAAAATATGGAATCCAAAGAAATATCAACCCTTTTCATTCTATTAGTGTCCTGAAATTTTTTATTCATGGCAAGTTGAAAAATTACAATGAGATTTACCCCAGAATGAGGAGCTGCTTTGAACCAGAAAAATTAAAATCTGAAGTATTTGTCTTGTAATAATGTAATTCTGTTATTATAAACACTGCTTTGCCTCTTAAGGATACAGTTGTTCACTCAGTTTCTACAGGAGAAAAATAACCATATAAATGTAAAAATGTGTTCCATTATATACCTCATCCAGTATGGTTTATTTTCAAATTACTACAAATATGATCTTTTTGTTCTTTCCCCAAGAGATTGAATTATAGAGATGATATTGTGGGAATGAACCCCCGTTTTATACTTAAGGACAGCTTCGGAGGTGTTACAATAATGGTCAAATATGAACTGAGTCTGTACCAAAACAAAACAGACAAATAATATCTTTGGGCTATTTGGGCTTACATTGTTTTTCTATTTCACACACTTGAAAATTTCAGCCAAAAGGAGAACTTTCTTTTTTCTTTTACCATTGATATTATTATGTCAAAGGGAGAATTTTTTGGTCTGATATAAGTATTGCTACCCCAGCCTTTTTTCATGTCTGTTTGCTAGAACAAAGGGAGAATTTCATTAAGATTTATCTCTCATTTGATTTGACCATTTATATATGTATATATCATTGTCATTTCAAATATCCATTTCATTTTAAGTATTTTGGTACATGTTTCATTTACATGTACATGATAAAGTTTAGGACATTGTTAAAATATTAAACTAGCTGGGTTTACATCACAACATAGTTGATTTGATCTTGTGTTAAATTTAAACAAAACCAAACTGTGAAAAACAATCATGGCTAGAGTAGCTTTTTCTTTTCCAAAATAACTAGACTATTATTTTACCTAAATTGCAAAAACTTGCAATATTCTTTCACACCTAATTCCCTCATTTCAAAAATGAGTTAAGATTATTTCTGGACATGTTTTTGATATTTACCTCATTGACAAATGGAAGCCACCTTTAAATTAAGTGGTAAAATGTGAAATTAGTAATGAAAATTGACATTTTAAGAGGTTCATTTAAAATAATTATAAAAATCAAACTAGTTTGAAAGTAGGAAATGTCTTTAACTCTCCTAAAGATGGGTGTTTTGGAAAGCCTTATGCTCTTGATTGGCACCAAACATTACTGAGGACTGTAGAATAATGATATATCAAATTTACATTAACTTCACTATTTTTTCCAGCTTTACTGAGGTTATTTGACAAATAAAAAATTGTATATATTGAAAATTTACATGATATGTAAACACTGTAAAATGATTACCACCATCAAGTTAATTAATATATTCATCATTTCACATATTACCTTTCTTGTGGTAAAAATATGTAAGATCTCTTTCAGAAAATTTCAAGTATACAATACAGTGTTATGAACTATAGTAACCATGCTGTACATTAGATCTCCAGAACTTATTTGTAACTGAAAGTTAGTGCCCTTTGACCAACATCTCCCCATTTTCTCTACCCTCCAGCCCATGGCAACCAAGGTTTTATTCTCTGGCTCTGTAAGTTCAGCTCTTTTAGATTCCACATATAAGTGAGAATCTAAAAGATTCTATGCTTGGCTTATTTCACTTAGCATAATGTCCTCTGTGTTCATCCATGTTGTTGTGAATGGCAAGATTTCCTTCATTCTTATGGCTGAATAATACTCCTCTGTGTGTGTGTGTGTGTGTGTGTGTGTGTGTGTGTGTGTAATTTTCCTCACCCATTTGTCTGTCAGTGGGTATCTTGATTGTTTTCATATCTTGGCTATTATAAGTAATGCTGCAATAAACATGTAGATACAGATTTTTTTTTTTTTTTTTTTTGAGTTTCAGGTTTCATTTTCTTCAGATTAAATGCACAGAAGTGGCATTGCTGGGTCATATGGTAGTTCCATTTTTACTTCTTTTTAGGAATTGCCATACTGCTTTCTAACATTGTTTTGCTTGTTTCTTTGTTTACATACTTATATCCCACCTTGTCTCAACAAAATTTTAAGAGGGAAAAGTCAGTATGATTTACATTAGAATATTTTTTGAGTAATTCAAAATTCTATATATTGGTAAATCTACCAAAATCTATGTATTTGTTGAAACAGTTACTTGAGTGCCTACTATGCACCAAGAGCCATGTGAGGTAATAGGAATATAGTGGTGAGCCAAGCAGACATGGCTGCTACTCTCATAGAGTAGAGACATGGACATAACAGTTATCAAATGAAAAAAAAGTTGTTATGAATTATGGTAAATGCTATGGAAAAATGAAAATATGTGGAGAAAAGTAGGTGTAGGCAGAATGGAGCTACTCCACATGTGTGAAAGCCTGGTTGAGGAATAGATGTTTAAACTGAGAACTGAATATTAGAAGGTGCTGGCCACATGGAATGAAGTGAATGACAAACAGAACTCAGGAAAGAAAAATGTGGCAGGAGCATAGTGATCAGTGAAGGGCAAGAAGGATTAGAAAATCCTTTGAAGTCATTTGAATTTTTATTCCTAATGCAATGGGAACCCTTTAAGGAATTTTAATTTGGGAGAGGGTAGGATCTGCTCCACATTTTAAGATGTGTAGGGAAGTATTGGAGGTTTCAAGAGTAGAAGCAAGGGAACCACTTGAAAGGTAGTTGCGGAAGTTCTGATGAGAGATAACATGATTAACAAATATGTGGTAGCTGCAGATATAGGAAGGTAAGAATGTTGATAATATTCTTCAGAGGTAGATTGATTAAAACTTGACAAATTTGATGTAGTGTTGGCAACTTCTAAATTTCTGCCTCAGAAAACTGAGTGTATAGTGGATCACTCACTGATATCTGGAAAACTAGTATTTGAGTGCAAAGAAAGCATTGTGTTATGCATGTTAAGTTTGACATGTTTCAAGTATTCAATTAAGAATTAAGCCCTGGGCCCTGGCTGGTGGCTCAGTGGATAGGTGCCAGCCTACGAACCCAAAGGTCACTGGTTCAATTCCCAGTCAGGGCACATTAACAGGTTGCAAGTCAGATCTCCAGCCAGGTCTATAGCTTGAGGCAGGTGTAAGGCAACCACACATTGATGTTTCTCTCCCTCTCTGTCTCCCTCACTTCCTCTCTCTCTAAAAATAATAAATAAAATCTTAAAAAAAAAAAAAAAAAAAGAATTAAGCCCTGGCTGGTGGCACAGTGGATAAGGCTCTAGCCTGCAAACCCAAGTGTCGCTGGTTTGATTCCCCAGCCAGGGTACATAATCAGGTTGCAAGCTAGGTCTCCATCCAGGTCCATGGCTGGAGGCAGGTGAAAGGCAACCATACATTGATGTCTGTCTCCCTCTTTGCCTCTCTCTCTTCCCCTCTCTCTAAAATAATAAATAAAATCTTTTAAAAATAAAAAAAGAGAGTGTGGAGGGCTTCCTGTCAAGATGGTTAGGTAAACATGGTACTCACTTCCTCCCACAACCACATCAAAATTACCACTAAACTATAGAACAACCATTATTCAGAATAACCTGAAATCTAGCTGAACAGAAGTCCTACAACTAGGGATATAAAGAAGAAACCACATTGAGTGTGGAAGGAGGGGTGGAGATACAAAAGAGGTAGGTCCCATACCTTCGTGTGGCAGATAAAAGTTGGAAGGGATATCTTGGCTGAGGATGTCCCCACTAAGGAGAAGATGGTCTCAGCCCCACACCATACTCCCAGGGTTCCAGTGTGAGAAAGAGATTGTTGCTGAATGAGACAGAGGGCTTCTGGAGTCCCAGGCATTCCTTTTAAAGGGCTCACACATGGATTTACTCAGACTCGGTGCTCTGAGCTCCAGCACTGGGACACCAGGGAGAAACTGAAGTGCCTGGCTTTAGGACCAGGGCTGGAAGGGCAGCTTTCTCCCAGATGGAAGTGCTGGTAGAGGCCATTGTTCCTTTGCTGAGCCCTTCCCCCAACAAGGCCAGCAGGCAGGCCCCATATCTGAGTCTCCATCAACCTGGCTGATGTTGTTGCCCTGCTGTGGGTCTTAGGGAGTCACCAGGGCACCCAACTTGTGGGTTCACTCAAGTGTGTCTAGTGGCTTTTACTTAGAAATGGCCTTTCTCAGTTCATGCTTCAGACTTCCCTAAAATCTCTCAAACAAGCAGCATCTGGCCTAAGTGTGCCCTGTGCCTCTCATTAAGTGGCCCCAGGTCTGACACTAGTGGCAGTCAGTTTTTGCTCACAGCTTGGGCTTTCCTGGGCACCTCCAAGCCCAGCACTAGTAGCAGCCATCTGAAGATTGCTCTGTAGTTCATGCCAAGTGTCCATGGGTAGAATACAGGTGGTAGCTGACCATGGCCTACACCTCCCAGAAGGCCCCAGAATCAGAGCACCCTGTGGACAATTTTAAACTACATTGAAGAACCCCTCAACCATCTCTACAAGTGACATACTCAAAAGGTAGACTAGGCAGGCACTAGTGTCCCACTGTAGTAAGTCCTAACATTACACAGCTAGTGTTCCCCTGCACAGCTGATACTTCATGATGGTTCCTTCATGGTCGTCTCAGCCAGTCCTTGCAGCCAGTTGGCCAATAGCAATTAAAGCTTAATGACAGCAGGAGGGTGTGCTCAGCCCACACACAGGGTGCACCTGGAGTACCTGACTTGTGTGATTGTAAAGGCTATGGACCCTACAGATTGTAGGCGGGACCCTACAGAATGCCTACTACATAGGCCACTCTGCCAAGCCTGGGAGACTTAGCAGCTCTACCTAATACGTAGAAACAAACACAGGGAGACTGCCAGAATGAGAAAGAGAAGCATGGCTCAAATGAAAGAACAGAACAAAACTTCAGAAAACAAACAAAAACACAATGGAGACAGCAATACAGGATATGAGATGCTGGGTTCAAAACACTGGTTATAAGGGTGTTCAATGAACTTAGGGGAAGAGGAGATGAGCTTAATGAGGACTTCAACAAAGAGATAGGAAGTATTAATCGGAGATAGAAAACATAAAGAAACAAACGAAGAATACATTAAAATGAAGACTACATTAGGGGGAATCAACAGTATATTACATGAAGCAGAGAATCAAATCAGATATGGAAGAGAAGGAAGCATAAAACACCCAACCAAGATAGCAAAGAGAAAAAAAGAATTTGAGGATAGTATAAGGAGCCTCTGGGACAACTTCAAGCATACTGACATTCATACCAGTGAGGTGCCAGAAGGAGGAGAGAGAGAGAGCAAGTAGTTGAAAACCTATGTGAAAAAATAATGATGGAAAATTTTCCTAACCTGGTGAAGGAAATAGACATACAAGTCCAGAAATCATAGAGTCCCAAACATGATGAACTCAAAGAGGCCCACACTAAGACACATCATCATTACAATGGCAAAGTTGAAAGACAAAAAATCTTAAAAGCAGCAAGAGAAAAGCAGTTAGTTACCTTGAAGGAAGCTCCCATAGACTGTCAGCTCATTTCTCAACAGAAACTGTAGGCCTGAAGGGATTAGCAGAAAATATTCAAAGTGATGAAAAGCAAGGACCTACAACCAACATTTCACTAACCAGCAAAGATGCCATTTAGAATTGAATCTAAAATGACCACTCAGAACAAATATAGACTAATAGATGCAAAGAATATTTTGACAGTTGCCAGGTGGGATGGGTGGAAAAGGTGAAGGTATTAAGAGATACAAATTGGTAGTTAGAGAATAGTCATGGGGACGTAGGGTATAGCACAGGGAATATAGTTAATAATGTTGCATGGTGTCATATAGGTGCTAGATTGATCAGAATGACCACTCACTAGGTGTAGTCATTGTGTTGTACACCTGAAGCTAATATAATATTGTATGTCAACTGTAATTAAAATATAAAAGTTTATTTAAAAAAGAATTCACCCTGGCTGGTGCCTCAGTGAAAAGGCACTGGCCTGTAACCCTAAAGGTTGCTGGTTCAATTCCCAGCCAGGGCACAAAACCAGATTGCAAGCCAGGTCTCCAGCCAGGTCTATAGCTGGAGGCAGGTGAAAAGCAGCCATACATTGATGTTTCTCTTCCTTTCTGCCTCCCTCCCTGCCCTCTTACTAAAAATAATAAATAAAATCTTTTTAAAAATTCAAAACAAAAAAAGAATTCATAATGAAAATCAGAATTTAGAACCCACAGGAGTGATTTGGGCTATAAATAAATAAATAAATTTAGATGTTATAAATATATAGATTTTATTTGAGGGAATTCTTTCAAGTGATACTATCATGTTCATGATGAGATACAAGTCCAGTTCAAGCTCATGAAAGTAAAGCATAAAATCCTATTCCATAACATTTTCCTATTAATCTTTCAATATCCACCCTTAATCTGTCTTTTTATATTATTGAATAATACACTGTAACCCTTAATTCTTATATGAGCCACCTATAAGTCAGAAATTTTTTCTCATTCTTCATCCCCACTCATATAAAAGCCATTTCCATGGGTCTGGGGTTACCATTCAGACAGATCCCTGTCAGGTTTTTGCAGGATTTATCACAGAACCCTTACTTTACTATCTTGGGTTAAATATTTCATGTAGTAATAAATAAGTTATTTTCCACATTTACCTGTTTTCTTTATTTCCAATCAAAATTATTTTCTCCTGGTTCCATTTAGAGTAATCTAATAAGATAACTTGTTAATGTTTGGTTCTAATGTGCTTAAATATGATCTCAAACCAGGTATATACTTGCCCTGATTGGCCTGGCTCTAATTATATTACACAGAGACTACCATGATCCACTTCTAATCTTCAGCCCCTCAAGTTCCCTCTCTCTTTTATATTTAGTATCTACCCACCATTCAAGACCCAGGCAAAATTTGCCCTCCATGAAACCAACTTGGCTTAACTATAACAGGAAATAACTTAGTTTGTCCTTCTTCCTAAATTTTCCATTGCTGAGTACTTATTTTATTCTTGTTCCTTTTTTTCCCCAAATGTGTTTGATGTCATTTCTTAGGAAGTCCTCAGGATTTGAATTATGATTTACAACTCAACGATTATTTCTCCTGGAAACTGCATAGCACAGTGGTGAATTATAAAAGATGTTCAACAAATGGTAGCTATATAGAACTTTGAACAAGTGCTTACTGAAGATATTAAATGGAGGGATGTTTAAGCAGAAACTGCAAATCATTCTAATTGGTGAAAATAAGTATCTCAGGATAGTTAGGCTTCTTGACACTTTTTCAATAATACCATATTTTTGGTTACTCAGCAATTTTACAAGGACAGTTTTACACAGAGTTATAGAATAATAAAAGATAATTTGCCACAAAATAGGACAGGACACAAAAATATAGGATTTTTTCTGAAAGTGGTGAAATTATACTACCAAGTATAAAGTCTTCATGGAATAACCTAAAAGACAGACTTCCATTACATCATTCCTTTTGTTTTTATTGGCAATTAATGAGGATGTTCATTCTAGCCATTTTCTCCCATATCTGAATATGCATATTCAGATGCATATTTAACAAATAGAGTATCATGTCAACAAAACCCCCATTTATTTGGAATAGCAATCCCATAATGACAAGGATATTATATAATGAATTCATTGGGTCACCCACCAAACAGGTGGAATAGAGTCTCAGATTTTGCTTAAATGGAGAGTATGTGATTATTATTTAGCTTAAAAGAGTTCACTATGAATCCATCACATCATAATTTAGTAGATGCACTAGGGAAGGCACTAGGGATACAAAATATGACTACATTATGAGCACTCAGGACCACAAAGGGGAAATGATAAGTAAACAAACAATGTCATATAGTATGTTCAGTGATGGGAACATGTATACATTGTTTTTTAGGTATATTTTATTGAGTATGCTATTACACTTGTCCTGAATGTTCCTCCTTCACCTCCCTTCACTTGTATTCCAATTCCGGCCAGCAATCCCACCATCCCCAACTCCCTCAGCTTAGTTCATGTCCATGGGTTGTGCATGTACATTTTTTTGACTTCACCCTTTCCTATACTATTCTTAACATTTCTCTGTTTTGTTTCTACCAGTTACGTTTCTGGGTCCCTGCACAATTTATCCCTTTCTTGCCCTTCCTCCTCCCAGCTGATAACCCTCCAAATGATCCACATACCTATGATTCTGTCCCTAGTTTTGTATTTAGTTTGTTTTTGTTTTTACTTTTTAGATTCAGTTGTTGGTAGTTGTGAATTTATTGTCATTTTAATGTTCATAGTTTTGATCTTCTTTTTCTTAAATAAGCCCCTTTAACATTTCTTATAATAAAGGCTTAGTGATGATAAACTCCTTTAGCTTTACTTTGCCTGGGAAGTATTTCATCTGCCCTTCCATCCTAAATAATAGCTTTGCTGGGTAATGCAATCTTGGTTGTAGGTCCTTGCTTTTAATCATTTTGAATACTTCTTGCCAGTCCCTTCTTGCCTGCAAAGTTTCTTTTGAGAAATCAGCTGACAGTCTTATAGGAACTCCTTCATAGATAACTTTTCTTTTTCTTGCTGCTTTTAAGATTTTCTATCTTTAACCGTTGCATTTTAATTATGGTGTGTCTTGGTGTGGTCCTCTTTGGGGCCAATCTGTTTGGGACTCTCTGTGCTTCCTGGGCTTGGATGTCTATTTCCATTGCCAATTTAGGAAAGTTTTCCTCAATTATTTTTTTCAAATACGTTTTTAATTTCTTGCTTTTCCTTTTCACCTTCTAGCACCCCTATGATTTGGATGTTGGCACTTTGGAAGGTATCCTAGAGCCTTATTCTCTCCTTGTTTTTTTTGTTTTGTTTTGTTTGTTTTTAATTCTTTTTCCTTTGTTTTGTTCTGGTTGTATGCTTATTTCTTACTTATGTTCCAAATTGTTGATTGAATCCTGGTTACTTCCCATCACTGTTGGTCCCATGTATATTTTCTTTATTTCACTTTGATGAACTTCACTTCTTCCTTTATCGTGTAGCCATACTCAATAATTTCTCTGAGCATCCTTATTACCAGTGCTTTGAACCCTGCATCTGACAGGTTGGCTATCTCCTTTTCACTTAGTTCTTTTTCTGGAGCTTTGATCTGTTCTTTCATTTGGACCATACTTTCCTGTCTGAACTTGACAGCCTTCCTTTGTTTGCTTCTGTGTATTAGGTAGAGCTGTTATACCTGTTACTTTTTAAGGGACAGAGCATTAGGTATTGTCTGTGCTGGGTCCTCCAGTTCACCACTTCGTGTGGCTGTATGTGAAGGAGAGGTCAGAGAGGGGAGGGAACAATGCTGCTTGCTTGGCACTTGCCCTGTTTTCAGTCACTTCACCCCCTTCCCATATGTCACTAGTGCCCTCTAACTGTTGTCCTGGTGATGGTTCCAAGAGTGGGTGGGTTTGCATATTTTCTAGGACCATGGGGCTCTCTAAATAGACTCTGCTGAGAAATGGGCAGTTTCTTCTGCCACCTGCAACTCCTGGTTTTCACAGCCAGGAGCTAGGAGGCTCTATTTTCCTCACTGGAACTGTAAGCTGCATAGTCTGGCCTGAGACTGGAATCACCCCCATGTGTCCCACCTGGCTTTTATAAGGTGCGATCCTTTTATAATATGGAACTGCTCATTCAGCTGGCGGGCCACAGTCACTGCCTTGTCACCACCTGCCACTGCTGTTACCACCACAAGGTATTCCTCTGCCCTGGTCCCCCAGCTCTGCTCCCACTACCTGCCTAGATGAACACTTCCACTTTAAATCTTTGGTTATGGGGCTTCTATACAGTTCCATTTTCTGGCTTTTCTGATTGTTTTCTTCATTTTGAGGTAGTTGTGATCCTTATTGGTTGTGGGAGGAGGTGAAACATGTTCATCTATGCCTCCATCTTGCCTGGAAGCTCTAAGTTGTTTGAGCAACCATTGGTATGCCTAGGGAGCTAGCCTTGCAGTGAGCCAGAAGCCACCAGGGGGATGAGGAGGACACACGCGGAAACAACAGCATGAGCAAAGGTGCAGATGCAGCTGCTAGGGAGATGCTGATTCAGGGCTCACCTTCCACTTTGCCCCCAGCAGTTTACCCTTTTCTCTACGTTCTCTTGTACACCATTCATGTTACCCTAGGGATGGCCATACTGGGCATGTGGTCTAAATTGGAGAAAGTGAACCTGGGAAAGGACTCGTACAGGCTTTGGATATGGGCTTAGCACCATTTGGGCAGGGAACTCCAGGGTCTCAGGCATCAGGCACACCATTTAGAAGAGGGAAACATCCAGCATCACACTGAGCTTGTCTGTCCCCTGGCCTGTCAACTCATAGCCCTTAGGGCATACTGAATGGAAGACCAGAGGAAAACCATCTGAAGTACAGTATAACCAAGGGCCTCTCTTGCCTAGGTTTAAAGATTGTACTGGCAGCAATCATCTGTGTCCTATTATAGGAAATGTCAAGATGGATGCAAGCCCTCAACCCTGAAGGAGTTTTTCAATGTCCTGATCTTGGTATTATAGTGTTCTCCATGATAGGATGGTCAGTAATGGTTGCTGCACTCAGACAATGAATAATATGCAAAATTATTTATAATAATTGAAGAAAATGTAACCTGCCAGTCATTTTATCTGTTCTTAAAATTATGCCTAGATTCCTTTTGTAATATAATAGAACTAAATATAGTAAGGTGTTTGTTCTAATTTTTAATGAGTGTGACACTTCACTAGAGGTTCTAATAGTTAATATTTTTATGACCTTCTCTGAGGGAAAATAGTTCAATTAACTGCTGTCTTTAAAAGTTATTTGTTGTAAAAAAGAGAACACTAATCTTCATTCTATCTCATTTTCATAACCCTTTGAAACACCTTAAACATAAGGGAAAACGAATAAATATACCAGGTAATTTATCAACTCAAATAGCAGTTCATCCCCTTTTCTCTCACAGACTTATCTTGCCATTTCTGCTTGAATGTTTTATCCTCTGGGTGAATGCAGTATTTTAAAATTACTTTGAAGAAAGCTTAACAGAGATAGGAATAATGCAATTAAAAAAGTCTTTTTCTTGCAGCTTTGTTACCTAGTATAGAAACTTAATTCTTGCCATAACTTTGGTTTATAAGTATGCTAATAAGAGAAAAAATTAAAGCTTAAGAGAGATATATTACCTAGAACACAACAGTCTCCTCTACAAATAGTTATTTCTTGCATTTTTTCAGTAAAAATTTTAGCATGGCCCCAGTGATTAAATTCCATGGTCCTTTAATAAAACATCTTATCATTACTTTGATATGAATAGTCAGGGATGCCCAGCCAGTGATCTATCTATACTTTTTTAATCTCTCAGTTAACTTTTACTGTTAAGAAAATGGCATTTGTGATGATCAGTTTTAAGTATCTGCACATTGTTCAAATTTAACAATAACTAACATTAGCGGTTAACAGCTAACATTAATTAACATTAACTATCATCTGAGTTATTTACAAACCTTATTTCTATGTGAAATAAAAATTTTAATATAAACTTACTGACTTATGCTTTAGACTATTTATAGTGCAATGAAAATTACATAAATGTGTTGAAAAATACGCTGATACATTTTGAATATAAACAAAACACAGAAACAGGCATACACGAACACACAACTAGAAGACAGGCTGCCCAAGCCAGCAAGTTACCTGGATTTGATTAATTCTTTAAATTATTTTTGTTGCTTTCCTTTGATTTCAACTGTTAATATGAAAGGCCTAGAGCCCCTGCCCATGATGTTCTTTGCTAGTTGCTATTTTTTTTTAATATAAAGTTGTTGAATCTGGCAAAAGACACTGTGAGAAACAACTAGTTTATATTTCTGTGGGTTCATTCCCATATCCCTGGTGATAATTTCTCCATGATTATCAAACTGCATCAGGGGAAATGGGCCCTATTTTCAGTTCACAATGTGATGGATTGGCAAGTGTATAAATCTGGAAGAACTTATAAACAGATTCTATTTTATCTCGTAGGCATGTAGCAGGGAATAAAGTGACAGTGAATCCTAAACTTTTGTATTGCATTTGGTAGAATGATTGTGAAAGCTACAGCAGAAGGGAAGTTTAAGATTTCTCAGAGAGCAAAGAGGAGCTTAGGGCCTGGAGATGGGCACCAGGGGAGGGAGGGACTGACGGGGAGGAGGCGCCTGAGCGCAGAAGGAAGGGTGAATGGTGGGATGTCCCTTTGGATGGTCAGGGAAGAGAGCTGAAAAATGTTCTCTGGGTTTATGAATCTAATGTGACCTTCTAGAAAAATTTCAATGGAGTAATAAACAACAAGTAAAGAGCTTCCAAGAGACTCAGATGAGCTAAGAAAGAATTCTTCTGAGAAAGAGATTAGTTTTGCTGGGTTTGAAAGAGAGCTCTTGGGGAAAATTAGTTGCCTTGTGTCTTTTTTTAAAACATGGAACCTAGTGTAGGGCTTTAAACTTTTTAATGGAAAGTTTTAATTTTTACATAAATTTTACTCTATTTTTAAAAGTCATACTATAAACAGATGTGTATTTTCTTTTCAATTTGAATGAGTAAGTTACTTAGTAAAACTTCTTACATAGGAGTCTTATCCAACTAACTGTTTTATCTAATGAATTTATAGTTAACTAAGATATAGCTCTGATTATAAGTACTTTATGATTTATTTTTTTGTTTGCTTGCTTGTAATGTTGCTCGTATAGTGAAGATCCTGAATAATAATAGAAATGTGTTTCTGGTTAATGTGTTTTTGTGTTTCAGGTTTCAGCCTTTTTATGTGGAGTGTACTTAGAATTGCAGATATTAGTGGTCCCAGTTTTTCTTTGAAAGAAATGGGTATTGGTATTTTCCTGTGCTTACAACTTCAAAAACTTCTACAATTTGATTCTAATGTTATAATCCATACTTACACCAATAATGTTACTTTTGTCTTAATTTATATCAGTGATAAAAACATAATTCTACAGCATAAACTAGATCCTAAGTGCTGAAGCACTTACTGGCTCCCATTATGTGCTTTACTTGTATTCCCAGATATGAAATAATTATTAGGTAAGGACCGTACATACAGTCTCACCTCATCATTATTAATGCATGTGGGCTGGAAAGGAGGAGCAGAGAGGGTGACCAATACAACCTGTGGATTCACTCAGTCTGCACATGTCCTTGCCTCTTAAGCCTTGTGAGAAAAAAGTCACCATCAGCTGTGACCAAAGGCTGACTCCAGGGTTCAATAACAAGGCCCCAAGACCCATCACTTACTTGCTCAATGTGTCACATGAGGAAGGAAGTCAGAGAATCAATGTGTGCAAATTTGGGTAAGAAAGTGGTGAAAAGTAATGATTTTAAAGGAAATTCCTGTTTGGTTTGTTTTTGTGGTAGATGTTCAGGCTCTTGTGGCCCAGAGAACCAGAGCAAACAAAGTCTGTGTTTGTGAGGAGTAAGCACAGGATTGGGGCTATATGGACACAAAAGAATGCTAATTGTTTGCATCTGAACAGCATTTCTCCATAAATAATATTAGAAAAATTAATTTCTATGCAAATTTGAATATGACTGATTTCCTTACATATCCTTATTTTAGGTGAAAAAGGTCAGTCTTCTGTCCCCTATTCCTGAGTCACACAGTGTGCTCATTGGAGGGCATTGATCCTTGTGTGGTCATCAGATCTGTGGGGTTTTCCAAGTGTGCTATACCTGATATTTCTGTGTGTTTGATGACATGTTTCCACTTATGTTATTGCCTGATATTTTATATGCCATAGAAACGAAGGCGCCACTACCTGAAGAATGTTATGTGTTTCTCAGCAAGCATGTGTATTCATAGAATTTCTAGGTACTTACAACTTAATAAGCGTCCTAGAATTTGATTCCGATGAACATAATTGAAATTCATGGTCTTACACTATGCACTTCTTATTCTTTTTCCCCTTAAATTTCTCAAAATGGCATAAAACCCCAATTTTGGTGCCAATTCTATTTTGGCTTTTTAAAGGATGACAAAAGTTTTTCTTTTTTTTTAATGCAGTGTATTAAATTCAGGCTTTGTAAACCTGAATTGACTGTAATACTTTATAATATCTCCAAAGTCTAGACCCTGCCGCCTTTCATAAGCTGAAATCTATATGAATAGAGTATACAAATGATTTTTCTGTGTTATATCTTTATTTAATAGCAACAAATCATTTTGGAAGTGCAAAGCACTGAGGTTTGAGAGAGATGAACTCTCTTCTATAATGACAAACCACAAAGCTTAGCAAATTGTGTGTGTAGGTGTATTCACATATTTCATACGAAAATGATGGTTTGAGTGGCATTATTGCTAATGTTTTAATTAAAACAAATTCTTGGCCTTTCAATATGACCTTCTTTTTTTTTGTACAGAATGAAATAGCTTTTATTCTTTTTAAAGAAAATTGGGTGTAGAAAACCTGTGGGAAATTTAATTGGTTCTCAAATACTCTGTTCTCTTAAAAGTTTTCTGTTCATGTCATTCTTGCAGTATACTCTGTACATACAAGGTGATTTTTTAATTTTAAATAAAGGGTATAATATAGTGAGGTTGTCTTCTGCATGGAATATGGGCAGAAATCATTCAACCCTGAGGATGTCTGAGGCATGAATAACTGGTGGCAGATGTAAAAATGCTAAAGTCCTGGGAACTTTTCTATATTTTATTATAACCACTGATTGTGGTATAAGTTCTCATACTAGACAATACCTATTTTTATCAACTCCCCAAAAATACAATTTCTCTTTTATAGATAAAGTTGAAGTTCACTGTTACTGTTTAAGAATAAATAAGGAATAAATAAAAGGGCTATTACATAAAATAAAATGCATTTTATTTTATGTAATAAAAAATATATATTCCATTACTAGGAATATACCCAAAGAACCCTGAAACACCAATTAAGAAGAATCTATGTACCCCTAGTTCATAGCAGCACAATTTACAATAGCCAAGTGCTGGAAACAGCCTAAGTGCCCATCAGTAGATGAATGGATCAAAAAAGTTTGGTACATTTACACAATGGAATACTACATAGCAGAAAGAAAGAAGGAACTTGTACCCTTTGCAACAACATGGGTGAACTAGAAAGTATTATGCTTAGTGAAATAAGCCAGTTAGTGAAAGACAAATACCATATGATCTCACCCGTTATGGGCCAATAATGAACGAAACAAACAACAAGCAAAACAGAACCAGATATATGAATACAGTGAATAGACCTTCAATGGGCAGGGGGAAGGGGGAAGGGGGGAGGGGGCAGGAAGAGGCAAAGAAGAGGAACAGTTTAACCAAGAACGTAGTATGGAAGAATCATGGACATGGACAACAAGTGGGATTGACTTTGTAGGGGAGTGGGTGGGTGGGGGAAGGGGACAGAGGGGAGCAAAAAGAGGATGGATGTAATACAACAACAATAAAATAAAATTATATATATATAATTTATATATATTAATTTATAGATATATAATTTATATATATATATATATCTTAGTCTGAAATACTAGTTGTAAGTGAAGAAAATAATATACAATCTAATTACCCATGTCAAAATAGTTTATTTAATCTTGGTGCTACTGGGTAACATTCTGGTAGCAACTTGCCCAGTAAGTATATGGGTCTTTCAGCAGTTATGGTCAGTAATCTTCATTAAAGAGAGTCTGGAAAAAGAATCCACTGCTTAGAGAAACACTCCCTGTACTTAGCCTTACAGTAAAATTTCATGAGAATTAAACCATTGCACAGCATTAGTTCTGCTTAATGGAAAGGAATGAAATCAGAAACTTGGAGTCAGACTTGGAAGAAGCATTTAGTTAGTCTAGGGAAATGTTTCTCATGTTTTATTCATTGTGTAGCTAGCTATTCCTTTAGACTGTGTCTCTCTCCTAGATTGTAGTTTGTTGTCTACCCACAGTGTCCCAGAGACTGGACAATATGTTGGACATAGCTCAAATTTATTCTATATAGCTCCAAATTTGTATTAAAAATGTTGACCTTTTAATAAAATGATTCTCAAATAAGCTTTTCTTCATCATATTACTTCAAATGTTATCAGAAAGATATTTCAAAACACAGTCAGGTATACTGTGTTTCAGGAAGTGACTTCTATTTGTTTTCTTTAAAGTGCTTAATATTTAAGGAAGGAAAATGTTTGTAATAGGTTTTATCTTAAAACCATGTGATCAAAAACAGTTGTGTTATTTGAAGTAAAAGTAGTGAAAGTAGAGTTATTATTTTTGTTGTAGTTGGATTTGTTTGTTTTTTCAAAACATTTTAAAAGATGACTCTTCCAAGACGTTTTAAGCTATTCCATCTGAAAATATAAATTTTCAAGCTACAAGAATGGCTAGTTACTAGTAGAATTTGGATTGTCACTTTATTTTCCAGTGAAACATTCATGAAAAGGCATGCTTATATGCAGCATTACTACAATCATAAAAATTGATTTTAGATTTAATTATCTATAAGCTATCAAAGGAGCCTTCACTAACCAAATCGCAAAAGGACTAAAACTTAACCACAGGAAGAAATAGGGGGATACTTTCTCTACCTCTTGGAGAGATAGGGCCTTCAGGAATCAAAAACTAAGAACAATGTCTTTTCAAATGAGAAGCCTTGGCACAAGAAACAGAAAGCATAGTATCAAAACCTTAAAACAAAAACTCCATCTAGATAATTGTTGTATGTATATTTATAAAAACTAATATAAATATAACAAATAATGATAAAACATATTATTTTAATATAAAATTCAAAATTTCCTTATCAAAATGTAGAGCAGAATGAGTGAGGCAAAGAAAAATCATACTTGAGTCTTCATCTTATTTAAACAAAATATAAATAAGTTATTCATTATATTATTTCTCCACTAGGAATTAAGAAATAATAATATTTACACACACATGCACACAAACTTAGCTTTGACTTAAAAATGCAGTCTTGGTAATCTTAAGTATAATTTTTCATTATACTTTTCCTGGGGAAAGTATAATGAAAGGAAATCAATTAAACATCAAAAAATGTGTA
>PVIW01001143.1:295725-334291 GCA_004026585.1 Noctilio leporinus
ATATGGCAGAAAGAAAGAAGGAACTTGTACCCTTTGCAACAACATGGATGGAACTGGAGAATATTATGCTTAGTGAAATAAGCCAGTCAGTGAAGGACAGGTATCATATGTTCTCACCCATTACGGGACAATAATGAGCAAAACTAACAACAAGCAAAACAGAACCAAGTGTATGAATACAAGGAGTAGGCCTGCAGTGGTCAGAGGGAAAGGGGTTGGGGGGGAGGGGGAGGCAGAGGCAAAGAAGGGGAGCAGCTTAGACAAGAACCTAGTATAAAGGAACCATGGACATGGACAACAGGTGGGATTGACTTTGGGGGGAAAGGGTGGGTGGGGAGGGGGACAGAGGAGAGTAAAAAAGGGATGGATGTAATACAACAACAATAAAATTAAAAAAAAAATAATTTTCAATGACAAAAAAAAAATGTGTAGACAATGGCAGAAATTTTAATGGTTTTCAGAAATGCCTCTTCTAGGATAATTATACTAATTTGTTTTAATGTTTAAATTCTCGATTAAAAATTAGGAAGGGTTCCTTGGTAGGAATTAATAGTTCACACTTCAAATCCACTGTGCAAGCTACACAAGTCAGCAGACAGGTGAGACATCAGTTTTAACCCCTCTGCGTTGGGAAGCAGTTATGCTTCCTCAAGATCACTCATCTCCTATTTGTTAGGACAGGGATGGTTGAACTGTTTAAATATTAATTGTTAGAGAATTGATAGAGTTTACTTTTTTATGAAAAAACAAATAGAAATATTTTAATATTTTCTTTTCAATTTATTTGGATTGCCTTGTGTACCCCCTGATAGTGGGGACACCATCTTGCAGACTACTATTTTTAATAATGTCATCAAATTGATAACATATTTAAAGCTATTCATAAAAATTATCAGAGTAGCCTGACTGGTGGCTCAGTGGATAAGGTGCCAGCCTGCGAACCCAAAGGTCTCTGGTTCGATTCCCCAGCCAGGGCACATAACCAGGTTGCAAGCCAGGTCTCCAGCCAAGTTTGTGGCCGGAGGCAGATGAAAGGCAACCATATATTGATGTTTCTCTCCCTCTCTGTGTCTCTCCCTTCCCCTCTCTCTGAAAATAATAAATAAAATCTTTTTAAAAAATTATCAAAGTAAACATTAGGAAGGATTTATTGGTAGGAATACTAAAATATTTTTCATCAGTAGTGTTCTACTATAAGAACGTGCTGTCATAGACCATGTAGCCACATCAAACCAAAACAGGAAAAATAAGCAACTCCTTAGGAGATAGGTATTCTCTTGGGCCACCTTTTCTTCTCTTTACTCCCCAAATAAATAGAAAACATTTAGTCAAAGGAAAATGTTATAATTATTAAAGAAAATAACAAAACATTAAGGAGGCCTATGTCCTCAGTTATTGCAATCAAGTGCTAGGTTTTACTGTATAAAGGGTCAAGAAATATATCTTATATTCCCTTTCTATAGAAGAGTTTATATATTTCTGATTGAGCTTGTATTCCTATATCTTTTTTATTATGAAGCATGCAAACTGTATAGTCAAGTATATAGAATAATGCCAAAAATGTACTCACCATTTATCTTTACAAAGTAAGTGAAATAGTGCTAACACAAATAACATCATTAAGGATACAGACATCCTACTGAAAATGAAAAGGGCCATGAATATAATGAGGTCAGGTTCAGCATTATCATGGTACAGCGGAAAAAACATGTTAGGAGAATTTCTATGGGCTCTGTTGCTTGTTAAGCACGACACGTTCTTTTACCTTTCATCCTCCCTGGTCCCACACTTCAAAGTTACATTGTAGTGTCCAGCTCCACTGCATTTCACTTGAGTAAAAGTTCATTTTCAATAGAAGCTACCATAAACAAAATGTATAGCCTTGGCTGGCGGCACAGTGAATAAGGCATCGGCATGCGAACCCAAGGTCTCTGGTTCGATTCCCAGCCAGGGCACATAAGCAGGTTGCAAGCCAGGTCCGCAGGTGAAAGGCAACTGTACACTGATGTCTCTCTCCCTCTCTGCCTCTCGCCCTGCCACTCGCTCTAAAAAATTATAAATAAAATCTTTTTTAAAAATGTATCACTTATGCAAGTATGTCATCATGTAGTAATAAAAACAGCTTAAGAAAGTGCTCTGATAATTAAGTTGAAGGAAATTAAGAGTTAAGGTATGTAATTATGATATATAATAAAGGCTTTGTAATAATATCAATTATATTTGAAGTTCATCGTTTTAAGAATATGTAAGGACTAAATAGTAAACATTATTATGTTAAAATAACAGCTAAAAGGAAAAAAGATCTTACAATTAATAACAAAGAAAAATACCTACGGTATATAGCACAGATTGGCAAACTAGGCGTATGTCCCATAGGCCAAATCCAGTCCACCTCATGTTTTGAGATAAACTTTTATGGGAACACAACTGCACTAATTTGTTAATGTACTGTCTACAACTGCTTTCCCACTACAACTATAAACAGAATGTCCCATGCCTAGATTTTTACTGCTTGGCACTTTCTACAGAAAAAGTTTGTCAACATGAGGTATAAAGGAATTTCAAGACAAAAACACTAATTAATGCCATAATAATAATACAACCCATATCCCTTAACTCAGCTTGATTGGAATCTTTGGGCTTTGTTATAAATAAATAAATAAATATCCATTATATCATGAAGCACTAAAGATCACAAATTTGAGTCCCTTTTAAATAGCCAAAAATAATTTCTGCTTAGATATATAGTTCACAATGTGCCACATTAAAAAAATTTTAGTACGTAATTTGATTTAAACTATTAAATGTTTTATGTTATGAATAGGATAAAATTAGTAAAATTTTAACCCGTTTCATAATCATAAGTTACAATGAAAGTTAATCTTGAAATTAGAAAGTCTTCACTGTCATTTATTATCACATAAAGAAGCATCCTTTTCATGAAGAGTCTTTATGTGCAGTATGTAGTGTAATAAGTGAATTTGTTTTCATAAAAGTTTTGTAGCATTTGTCTCTTATTACCTGTGAAAGATAGGATAGTTGATCATTTTTCTGCAGGCAACATTTGGCAGCAAAATAAAACTAGGCTGTGCAAATTGTATTAATCATAAGCACACAATTTCCAGGGATTATCTTTCACTAGGAGATAATGAAACAACCATGGCTGATTAGCTTTTGATATACTTTAACTTTCTGTGGCTAATTTTTCCATTTAAATAGATTTGTGAGTCTCTTCTTTACACATTGAATTTACCTAGAAACAGCCTCTCTTTCCATGACTTTAAATGAATATTGATTTTTCTTTTAATCTTAAAAGCCCTCAATTGAGTTTTTAGGTGTATCAGTGATTATTATGAGAATGAAATAGTGCAAGTAAAATGACCCACTTTAATTAGTTCAGTTGAGCAATTAATGACCACATTTTATTTTTCATGAAATCCTGTCCCCTTCTTTAGTTAGAACTGAGGCATTTTGTCAGGAAATTCAATAGGAATAGTGCAAATTGTCACCATAAAGAGCTGATCATAAAGTAGAGGCTGTGAAACTGGTCTCTTTAGAAGCTGATAGAAGAAAAGAAAAAAGAAGACAGTAGCCTAGCCCCTTAAAAATAATTTATAATTTAGCAAGTAAAAAAAATCATTTTTTTGTCTACCCACCCAAATGTTTTTACATTTGAAAATTAAAAGGGAAAGCTAACCTTGAGGAATGTGTTGTAATTGCCATTTATAAAATGAAACGGAAAGTGTATGGTTAATTTTACTTTATTTTCTTATACTCCCTATTATTGATATAGTCAAATATTTATCCATAATTTGCCCTGAAATCAGTTTCTCTTGCCTTTTCATTTATTTAATCACTGAAGTTGGTTTAAGTCTAGCACTAAGAGGTGGAATTAGCTTTAATTCTGAAATCTACTTGAGATTAGATCAAGTCATGGGTGCAGTTATGAGACTTGGTGGTCAGACCATGAGGTGGCCCCTGTAGTTACTCGGCTATACAAAAGGGCCTCAAAGAAGTTTAACAAATAAAATTAAAAATTAAAAAAAAAATTTTAATTTCAAAAATTAAAATAATTTTAAAATAAATAAATAAATAAATAATAAAAAAATAAATTAATAATAAATAATTTTTTTTTTAAATTAACAGCATTTCCTTATAGGTTCTTGACTTTCTGGCCCAAAGTAGAAATGAGCCTGGATTGAAGATATGTGTAGGCATGGCCATCTTGGACTGAAGGCTAGATTGTTCAAAATCAAGAAATTGGTACACCCCCAACTTTCTTCTCCTGTGAGCAAGCAACCTGAGAGCAGTTCAGAGTTTCTCCTAAAGGAGTGACACAGAGGAAGGTCCCAGGGCTGCAGAAGGTGAGCTGAAAACCCTTGAGAACTGTTCTCCGCCAAACCAGGTTCTCACCGCCACACTTCCTTCCCCCAGAGCATGGCAGGTGCAGAAAAGGCATTTGCTTTCAAAGTGCTATTCAGTATGCAATTATAATACAAACAAGGAAACAGTAAATTAGAAGTTGATGGGCATTTCCAAAGTACATTAGAATTTTTCATAGAAATCTAGAGTAAACATTGACTTAAGTGGTAAAAATAGAAGCAGTCCCTTAAAAATAGTAAGTCAAGTATAATCACTACTACCACATTATTCTGTTTCATGAATGGACCTAGGTAGTATTTGAAGAAACAAGAAATATATTAAAGCATAGGATAGGGAAGCAGAAAATTATTTGGAGATTATTTTTTAATGTAGAAAATGCAAAAGAACCCATTAAGTCTAGCTAAAGACAGAACATAAAAATCTGACATTTATATACACCAGAAGCAAACATCTAGAAAATAAAAATAGCATCCGCAACAGTGTGAATATCATTTATGAGAATATAAGAACAATTCTACCATAAGATGTATAAAATATCTACAGGTAAAATAGAATTTAGAGTTATTAAAAATAACTGAAATACAACAACAATAAAATTAAATTAAAATAAAAATAACTGAAAATTTCAGAGATATACTATATTTATAATAAGAAAATCTTAATGTTATAAAGATAATTTCCCAAGGGAATCTACAGATTTAATTTTAAAAAAGGGCCATTTTTAATGAAACTCAGGTTATAAATTTTATATGAAAGAATAAAGAGCCAATAAATAGCCAGGGTTCAAGATGGGAGATGTGTCCTACTAGATATTTTGAAGTTATAATAATTGAGATAGTATGGTATTTGAGCAGGGATAGACAGTATGTTCTCAACAGTTAATAAAGATGATAAAAATGTGTTTGGAACATTATTAAATACCAGAGGTAACATGCCATATTTCTGGATAGAGGTGGAATTATTTAGTAAGTGGAGATTAAGAAACACAGTTATCAAAATGAAGGAGATTAAATTAGATCCCTACCTCATAGTACATAAAAATTTGTTTCCATAGGAATCAGGACTTAAACATTCTTAGCAAAGAAATATAGGTAAGTACCTTTTAGACCTTGGGGTAAGAAAAGTTTCTTAAACTAATATAAAATGCATTGATTGTACAAAAAAGTAATAAATTAGACTATATTAAAACTAAGAACAATAAATAAAAAGGACATACCAAACCGGGAGAAGATATCTGTATTATACACAAGTGGCAGAAAGTTGGTGTGAAAAGTACATAAAATTCTCCCGTAGATCAGTAAGAAAAGCAAACATTAAACAGAAAATAGTTGGAAGTTATGAATGTTAGTTTCAAAAAGAAACCTCCATATGGCAACAAACATATAAAGAAATGCTCAAAAGTATTAAGATTATGAAAATATGAATCAAAATTATTATGATACCATTTTACATTTGTTTGAAGAAAAATAAAATCAAATAACACCAAGTAGCAACACATATATAACCAGAATATCTCTTACATTTTGCCAAAGAAAATACTAATTGCTGTATCCACTTTGAAAAACGTTTACATTTTTTCCTAAACCTGAACAATTTATGCCTTATGGTGCAGAAATTTCACTCCTACATATAGAAAAAAAAATTACTCCATATGTATAACAAAAGACATACACAAAGAAATCCATAGCAGCACAGTTGACAATAGCAAAAACTTAGAAATAAATGTCACTGAATAAATTCTGTTTTATCACACAACAATATATTTTGTAATAGTCAAAATGAAAGTTCCAAACTACCATATGGATGATTTCAGGGAAAATATTATTAAGTTGAAAAAACAACTCACCAAATATTATATTTAGTCTAATACACTTTAACACATTTAAAATAAAAATAAACATGTTCAAAGAATTTATAAGCATAAAAAGAGTATACAAAGGAATGATAAACATGGAATTCAGAAGGGTATTTGTTTAGGCTGAGGTAGATAGCAAAATGGGATAGAATAATAAAATTATTTTTAAAAAGAGAAATAGCTCTGGCTGGCGGTACAGTGGATAAGGCACCAGCCTGTGAACCCAAAGGTCCCTGGTTCGATTCCCCAGCCAGTGCACACAATGAGATTGCAGGCCAGGTCTCCAGCCAGGTCCATGATGTCTCTCTTCTTCTCTGCCTCTCTCCCTTCCCTGCTCTCTAAGAATAATAAATAAAACCTTTAAAAAAGAGAGAGAGAGAGAGAGAAATGTTTACAGTTATCTGCCATTTCATCCCCTGAGAATGAATAAGAAATTGGAGATATGAAAACAGGGGTCCCTCCTGGGTGTTTGTTCCCAAGGACCTCCCAGGGTGTGAGAATCCAACCTAACTGAATGTGACTTTCATTGTAAAAATAAGCAGCTTCCTAAGAACCATGGACATGGACAACAAGTGAGATTGACTTTGGCGGGGAGTGGGTGGGTGGGGAAGGGGACAGAGGGGAACAAAAAGGGGATGGATGTAATACAACAACGATAAAATTAAATTTAAAAAAAATAAGCAGCTTCCTTAGGATATTGTGTTTTAACTCCATGCCAATCTCTTGCGGACTCACCTAGAGAACCAGCTCCTAGAGGAGGCATTGTATTTACTGAGTGGTGGCATCTTGTCATCCAAAATGACAATTTCCTAAGATATACTGAGTGTGGTTTTACCACTCATGATTTCATCTTATAAGCTATTAACATGTACACTCACATTTTAGTCTAGATTTTGCGTAAATTAACAATTTTTTCCCTTGAACCTCTCCAGTTTTCCTTACCAAACAACATTAAATTAGCTGAAAGTAAATTGTAATTTCATTTATAATAAGAGTTTCTGTAATTGTTTTTACATCTCTGACTCTTGCCCTAATGTGACTTTCCTAATAATTTCTTATTTATCTTTGTATCCAGCACTAAGCACTGTTACCTCCAGCATATTGTAGGCACTCAACACAGTTGGCTGAAATAACAACTGAATGAATGACTAAATGAAGAGGAAAATACAAGCTTTAGAGTTAGGAACACCTGGGTGCAAGTCCTCCTTCCTCTTTTACTGACTGTGATTTTATAAAATTTAGTCTTTCTTAATTGCTCAGAAAAAGTGGGTAATAGCAGTGAACTCGTGGAGCTGTTGTGATAATGAAATCAGTACATGCATATAAAGTACTTAATAATAGAGTGACACATGTTAAATACTCATTGCTGTTATTATTATTATTATTATTAAGGGTGATTGCTTAACTAGACTTTCTCATTACTTGATGATACCCATAAATAGAATTTATTATAATATCTAAAACTTAAGAAATTGATTACATTCATGAAGTCATAAAGGTGAAAATAGTATATTAAGTCTTAATTGGGCATTGAAAGTCTTTCATCATAGAAATGGTCTTTATGTTCCAGGAAAGATACAGAATATTTCCATCACACCAAAAAATTCCATTTTCTTCTTGTCCAGACAGTGCCCAACCCCATAGAAATAATTGCTTTGATTTCTATCACTGACTGATTTTACCAGTTTTGAACTTCATTTTAGTGGAAGAGTACATTATTAAGAGTATATACTATTTTGTGTTTGATTTCTTTCTCTGACACAATGTTTTGAAGAATCATCCCTATAGTTGGTTGCATGCACCAGTAACTTAATCCCTGTATTACTTGTGCTATTTCACTGTATAGAGATACTGTGAATTGTTTGTCAAATATCCTATCAAAGAAAATATGTATTTTTTCCAGTTTGAGGCTGGCCTGAATAAATTTCCTAGAAACAATATTGTAAAAGTCATTGTGAGGATGTGTGTTTTTATTTCCCTTAGGTAAATATCAAAGAGTGAAATTTCTAGGCCACAGGAAAAATGTAGGTTTAAAAAAAAGAAAGAAAGAAAGAAAGAAATTGCCAAGTAGTTTTCTAAAGTAATTGTTCCATTTTATACTCCTACCAAGAACGTATGCAAGTTTCTGTCACTACACATTCTTATTAACATGTCTCCTTGTCTTTTAAATTTTAGTCATTCTAAAGGGTTTGAAGCAATATGTCATTGTGGTTTTAATTTTTATTTCCCTAAAGATTGTTTATGAACAGCTTTAAATGTACTTATGAACCATGTTAAGTGACTTTTCAAGTCTCCTGTCCATTTTCATTAGATTATCTGTTCTTTCATTATTGATAGGTTGGAGTTCTTAATGTTTTAGATATATTTTCTTTGTCATGTATATGTATTATATTTTGAAAACAACTTCATTGAGATTAATAAGCATAGTATAACCTGCAAATATTCACAGCATACAAATTGACAGTTTGATGCATGTATGCACCCATAAAACCTTGCCAACAATCAAGATAAACATATTTATTACCAAAACTTGTTCCTTATGAAGCTTTGTAAATCTCTAGGCAGCCACTAATGATGTGCTTTCCGGCACTACTATAGGTTAGTTTCACTTTTTAGAACTGTATGTAGCTGGAATCATAGGGTATGTACTCTTTTGTGTCTGGTTTCTGTCAATCAATATAATTACTTTGAGATTCATGCATGATGCATATCATTTGTTCCTCCCTTTGCATTGGTGACAGGGCTTCATTGTATGAATATACCAGAAATTGATTATATATTGATGGTCATATAGATTCTTTCCCTTTTTGTTCTATTGTAAATAAAGCTGCTATGACCATTCAGGAATGAGTCTTTTTATACATACATATACTTTTATTTCTCTTGGATAAATAGGTGTAGAATAGCTGAAGCATATAGTAAATGCATGTTCTTTTTTTTTTTTTAGGAACTACCAAACTATTTTTCAGAGTGCTTTTATAGTTTCAATTTTAACACAGTTTTGCTAACACTTCTTATGATCAGTCTTTAATTTTAGCCTTTCAAATAGTAGTGATATCTCCTTTTAAATTAGCATTTTCCTTATAATCAGTGTTGTTGACCATCTTTTCAAGTGCTTGTATGTCAAATGTTATCTTCTTCAGTAAAATGTTTAATGCAAGCCATTACCCATTCTTTTCATTAGATTGCTTGTTATTTTAATATTGAGTTTTGAGATTCTTTATACAATCTAGGTAGAAGTAAATGTTTTTCCCAGGTTGTGTATGTGTGTGCACATACACTTACCATTGTATTTTGTAGAATGAAATGTTTTTAATTATATGACTAATTACGTATTTCTTTTAAGTACTGCGTGTTTTTGGTTCTTTATTCCCCAGGCTTTTTTAAAGTTACAATTTACTTTTAATACTGTTTTGTATTGGCCTCAGGTGTAGAGCACAGTGGTCAGACAATCCCACACACACACAATACAGAGTGTTCCCCACAATATTCCCAGCTCCCGCCTGGCACCATACAGAGCCATCACAACATTTTTTACCATGTTCCCTATGCTGTTCTTTACTTCTTCCCCATGACTATGTTATAATGACCAATTTATGCTTCTTAACCCCTTCACCCCTTTTCACCTAGTCTCTCAGCCCCTCCCCACTCTGGTAGCCACCAGGCCCCTCCCTATGTCTACAGGCCTGTTTCTGTTTTGTTTATATTGTTTAGATTCCACATATAAATGAAATCATATTGTATTTGTCCTTCTTTGACTGACTTATTTTACATAGCATAACACCCACTTGGTCAACCCATGTAGTCACAAATGGTAAGATTTCATTCTTTTTTATGGCTGAGTAATAATTCTATTGTATGTATACATATGTACCACTACTTTCCCATCCACTCATCTATTGATGGGCACTTAGGCTGCTTCCATAGTTTGGCTATTGTAAATAACACTGAAATGAACATAGGGATACGTACACTCTTTTTAATTAGTGTTTTGGGTTTCTTTTTTTTTTTTTTAATTTTTTAAAGATTTTATTATTTATTGTTTCCAGAGAGAGGGGAAGGGAGAGAGGTAGAGAGGGAGAGAAACAGCAACGTATGGTTGCCTTTCACCTGCCTCCAGCCATGAATCTGGCTGGAGACCTGGCTTGCAACCTGGTTATGTGCCCTGGCTGAGGAATCGAACCAGCGACCTTTGGGTTTGCAGGCCGGCACCTTATCCACTGAGCCACCAGCCAGGGCTGTTTTGGGTTTCTTGACCTACGTATATACCCAGATGTGGAATCACTGGGTCATAAGGCAGCTCCCATTTTTTGATTTTTGAGAAAACTCCATGCTGCTTTTTACAGTGGCTACACCAGGGTGCATTCCCACCAACAGTGCATTCTGTTCACAGAACAAGGTTCTTTTTTCTCCACGTCCTTGCCAACACTTGTTTTATTGATAACAGCCATTCTGATGGGCATAAGGTGGTATCTCATTGTGGTTTTAATTTACATTTCTCTGATGATTAGTGACATTGAGCATCTTTTGTCTATTGGCCATCTGTATGTCCTTTTTAGAGAAGTATCTATTTAGGTCTGTTGCTCATTTTTAAATTGGATTGTTTGTTTTTTTAGTGTTGAGTTGTAAGAGTTCTTTGTAACTTCGGATATTAACCCTTTATCAGATGTGTCATTGGCAAATAATCTTCCATTCAACAGACTGCCTTTTCATTTTGTTGATGTTTTCCTTTGCTGTGCAAAAGCTTTTTAGTTTGATATAGTCTAATTTGTTAATTTTTTTCTTCTGCTTCCTTTGCCCAAGGACATATATCAGAAAAAAAATACTGGTAAGAGAAATGTCAGATATTTTATTGCCTATATTTTGTCTAGGAGTTTTATGATTTCAATTTTTACATTTAAGTCTTTAATCCATTTTTAGTTTATTCTTATATATGTTAAGTATTTTGTCTTGAATCTAAGTAATTTCTGACCCAAAGTTACAATTATTACCCTGTATATTGTCTCCTGGAAATATATTGTTATATGTTTTATAGTTAAGTAAAGCATATATTTTTAGTTAATGTTTATAAATATTTCAAGGTACAGATTGAAGTTCATGTTTTCTTAGATAGACATCTAAATGTTTCAACACTACTTAAAAATATATACTTTTTCCACCAAATTTTTTTCCCCTTGGTCAGAAATCAGTTATCTAAACATGTGTAGATCAATTTCTGGACTCTCTGATCTGTTCAGTTAATCTATTTTATGCCAAAACAGCACTGTCTTCATAACTTCATGTCACAATAAATATTGATATCAGATAGTGTCATCTTTTTGAAAGTGTCAAAGGCTTTTTGATGTTGTCTTTCATATTATATATTCTTTGTATTTCACTTAGGTTATAAAATCAGTTTGATAAGCTCTACAAAAAATACTTCATGACATTTTAAAATTAAAATTGATTTGGATTTATCAATTGGGGAGCATTAATACCTTAAATAATATTAACTCATCTGCCTCATTACCAAAGAACATACCACATCTCTATTTATTTTGGTTTTTTTTTTTTTCATTTCATTAAGCAATATTTTAGAGTCACAGTGTCATGAACAACCCTTTTTATGTTTCCCTAAATAGACGATGTAATTTATGAATAAAGGAATTTTAATTTTCCTTTACAATCTAGAAATGTTTTATTTCTTTTCCTTGCTCTAGTATACTGGATAGAACCCCTATTTCAATATTTAGTGGAATCTATAAGGTAGATCATCTGGTCTTGGGCTTTTCCTTATTGGAAAACTTTCAATAACATATTCAGTGTCTGTACTCATTAGTGGTATGTTCAGATTTTCTGTTTCTTCCTGAATGAGGCTTGATAGGTTGTATGTCCTCTTTAGAAAATCCTTTTCTGTCTAGCTTAAAGTAGCCGTGCCCACATACACAGTACATTTCTGGTTAATATTTCATGTATTTTTATTTACTTCATGACATTTACTGCTGTTGGTAATTTACAGATGTTTTATATATGACTGATGATATAATTTGCACCTGACTTCCCCCTTGATGAGGCCAGGAATCTTGTTGTATTTGTTCCTTGTTAGAATAATAATGCCTACACTATTTCTTGGCATATACTTAGCAATTGTTTTTTTTTTATTTAAACATTTTTTTATTGTTATCTATTTCATTTCTCCCAATTTTTTCCCTTTTGCCTGCCTGCTCCCATCCCATGCTCCACTCCCACAGTCAATTCCCGTACCGTTGTTCCTGTCCATGAGTTGTTCATACATATTCTTTGTCTAGTCCCTTCCCCTTCTTTCCACCATTGTTTTTCTACCCCCATCTCTTCTGAGCACTGTCAGTTTGTTCCAATTTTATTGCCATGCCTGTGGTTCTATTTAGTTTGTTCATTTTGTTTTTTAGATTCCTCTTGTAGTGAGCTCATAAGGTAATTGTATTTCACTGACTGGCTTGTTTCACTTAGCTTAATATTCTTCAGTTACATCCATGCTGTTACAAAAGGTAGGCGTTCCTTCCTTCTTTCTGCTGCATAGTATTCCACTGTGTGAATGTACCACAGTTTTTTGAACCACTCATTTACTGATGGGGATTTAGGCTATTTCCAGCACTTGGCTGTTGTAAATAGCTGTTTGTTGTTTCATTCATGGTGGCCATTCTGACAGGTGTGAGGCAATATCTCAATGTGGTTTTAATGGGCATCTCCCTGATGGCTAATGATGTTGACCATCTTTTCATATGTCAGTGGGTTATCTGTATGTCCTATTTGGAGAACTGTCTATTCAGGTACTTTGCTCATTTTTAGTTGGATTGTTTAATCTTCCTGGTGTTGAATTATATGAGTTCTTTGTATACAAGTATTTTGGAGATCAAACCCTTATCCACTGTGTCATTGGCAGATATGTTCTTTCATATGGTCAGTTCCCTTTCCATTTTGATGATGGTTTCTTTAGCCATGCAGAAGCTTTTTAGTTTGATGTAGCCCCATTTGTTTACTTTTTTCTTCTATTTCCCTTGTCCTGGGAGTTATCAGCAAAAATATTGCTGTGTAAAATATCTGAAATTTTCCTCTAGAACTTGTACAGTGTCATAATTTATATTGAGTTTATTCTGGTGTATGGTATAAGTTGGTGGTCTAGTTTCATGTTTTGTTTGTTTGTTTGTTTGCATGCACCAGTCCAGTTCTTCCAACACCATTTATGGAAGAAGCTGTTTTTACTCCATTGTATGCTCATGGCCCCTTTTCAAATACTAATTGACCACAGAGACTTGGGTGTTTTTCTAGGTTCTCTGTTCTATTCCATCAATCTATGTGTCTGTTTTTATGCCAGTACCAGGCTGTTTTGATTACAGTGGCCTTGATACTGGGTATTGTGATCCCTCCTACTTCTTTTTCTTTCTCAAGATTGCTGAGGCTCTTTGGGGTCTTTTATGGTTCCATACAAATTGTTGAAATATTTGTTCTACATCTGTAAAATATGTCACTGGTATTTTAATAGAGATTGCTTTGAATTTATAGAGTGCTTTGAGCAGTGTGGACATTTTGACAATGTTAATTCTTCTAATCCATGAACACAGTATATGCTTCCATTTATTTGTATCTTCCCTAATTTCTTTCTTCAATGTCCTATAATTTTCCCTATACAGGTCTTTTACCTCCTTGGTTAAAATTATTCCTGGGCATTTTATTTTTCTTGTTGCTGTAGTAAATGGGATTTTTCCTCATTTATCTTTATGATATTTCATTGTTGGTCTGAAAATATCATTGATTTCTGAACATTGACTTTATATCCCTCTATTTTACCAAATTTACTTATTAGGTTGAGTAGTTTTTTGGGTTTTTTTTTTTTGTTTTTTGTTTTGGTGGAGACTGTAGGGTTTTCTATGTATGTACTATCATGTCATCAGCAAATAATGACAATTTTACTTCCTCCTTTTCAATTTGGATGCCTTTTTTTTTTTTTTCCTGATCCCTATGGCCAGAACTTCCAATACTATGATGAATAAGAGTGGTCAAAGTGGACATCCTTGTCTTTTTCCTGATCTTAAGGTGAAAGTTTTTAGTTTTTGACTGTTGATTATCATATTGGCTATAGGTTTCTCATATATGGTTTTTATTATGTTGAGATATGTTCTGTCTATTACTACTTTGCTAAGGTGTTTTATCATAAATGGGTGTTGGATTTTATCAAATGCTTTTTCAGCATCTCTTGATATGATCATGTGATTTTTGCCTTTCATTTTGTTAATGTGGTGTATTAATATCTATTGATTTGGGAATATTGTACCATCATTGCATCCCTGGAGTGAAGCCCACTTGATAATGGTGTATGATCTTTTTAATGCATCTCTGAATCCAGATTGCTAATATTTTGTTGAGGATTTTAGCATCAATGTTCATCAGTGATATTGGCCTACATCAGTGATATAGTTTTCTTTCTTTGTTGTGTCTTGACATAGTTTTGGAATTAGAATAATACTGGCCTTATAAAAAGAGTTTGGGAGTCTTCCCTCTTCTTAGATTTTTTTTTTTTTTTTTTTTTTTTGAATAGTTTGAGGAGGATAGGAGTTAGTTCTTCCTTAAATATTTGGTAAAATTCACCTATGAAGCCAACTGGTCCAAAGCTTTTGTGTGCCCAGGAATTTTTGATTACTGCTTCAATTTCACTAGTTGTTATTGGTCTATTCAGGCATTTTGATTCTTCTTCATTCAGTTTTGGAAGATTGTATGTTTCTAAAAATTTGTCCATTTTATCTAGGTTGTCCAATTTCTTGGTATATAGTTGTTCGTAGTAATTTTTTATAATCCTTTGTGTTTCTGTGGTATCAGTTATAACTTCTGCTCTTTCATTTCTGATTTTATTTATTTGGATCCTCTCTCATCTTGATGAGTCTGGTTAAAGGTTTGTCAGTTTTATTTAGCTGTCCAAAGAACCATCTCCTGGACTTACAATCCTTTGAATTGTTTGTTTAGTTTCTATGTTATTTAATTCTGCTGTGATCTTGGTTATTTCCTTCCTTCTACTCACTCTAGTCTTTGTGGTTGTTCCTCTAATTCTAGATGAAGGGCTAGGTTGTGTTTTTGAGATTTTTCTGCTTTCTTTAGGCCTGTATTGCTACGAAGTTCCCTCTCTGTACTGACTTTGCTATGTCCCATAGGTTTTGAGTTGTTGTGCTTTATTTTCATTCATTTCTAGATACTTTTTGATTTCTTCCTTGATCTCATTATTGACCCATTTATTATTAATAACATATTATTCAGTTTCCATACATTTGAATGTTTTTGAGTTTTTTCCTTGGGGTTGGTTTCTAGTTTCAAGCTGTCATGATCTGAGCACATGCTGGATATGATTTCAGTTTTCTTGAATTTTGGGGGGCTTGTTTTGTGTCCTACTGTGTGATCTATCTTTGAAAATGTTCCATGTGCATTGGAAAATAATATGTGTTTTGCTGCTTTGGGGTGAAAGTTTCTGTATATATCAAGTCCATTTGACCTAGAATATCATTCAGTGCCACAATATCCTTGTTGATTCTTTGTTTGGAAAACCTATCTATTGTTACAGTGGGGTGTTATAATCCCCTATGATGACATGTTTTGTAAATTTAGTTGCTCCTATGTTGGGTGCATATATGTTTACAAGAGTTATATCCTTCTGCTGGTCTAATCCCTTAAATATTATGTAGTGACCCTCTTTGTCCCTTTTTATGGCTTTTGTTTTGAATGAAGTCTACTTTGTCTTACATAAGTATTGCTACCCCAACTTTCTTTTCATATCCATTTGCTTGGAATATTTTTTCTATCCATTAACTTTCCACCTTCATAGAGCTGTTCTGAGGTAGGTCTCTTGTAGACAGCATATTTGTGGGTCATATTTTCTTATACATTCAGCTACCCTACATATTTTGATTAGAACATTTAATTCATTTATGTTTAAGGTTATTATTAATAAGTATTTCTTCATTGCCATTTTTATACCTGTGTTTCATTCTCTCTCCCCCCTCCCTTCTTTTCATCTTCCTCCCTTCTTCCCTTTCCCTCCTTCCCTCCCTTCTTTCCTTCCTGCTTTCCTTCCCTCCTTCCCTTCTCCTTCTCCTCCTCTCCTCCTCCTCCTTTTTATAACAGTCCCTTTAGCATCTCTTGCAGTGTTAGCTTGGTGGAGATGTACTCTTTTTACCTTCTTTTGTCTGGAAGGCTCTTTATCTTGCCTTCTGTTCTAAATGAGAACCTTGCTGGATAGAGTAGTCATGGTTGTAGGTCCTTGCTTTTTATTAGCTAGAATTTTTCATGCCAGTCCCTTCTAGCTTGTAGTGTTTCTGTTGAGAAATCAACTGATAGCCTTATCAGAGCCTCCTTGTATGTTACTAGCTGTTTCTCCCTTGCTATCTTTAAGCTTCTCTCTGTCTTTAAATTTTTGCCTTTTAATTATATGTCTTAGAGTGGACCTCTTTGGGTTCTTCTTGATTGAGATCCTCTATGCTTCTTGAACTTCTGTGACTATTTCTCAACAAGTTAGGGAAGTTTTCTGTCATTATTTTTTCAAACAGGTCTTTTGGCCCTTATTCCTCATCTCCTTCTACTATTCCTATGATGCAAATATTGTTACATTTCATGTTGTCCTAAAGTTCCCTTAAACCATCCTTGTTCTTTTTGAGTCTTTTATTTTTTGTTTCATTTTGTTGCTCTGACTGGGTATTTCTACCTTGTCTTCTAGTCGCTGATTTGACCCTTTGCTTCAGCTAGCCTGTTTTTAATTCCCTTTAGTGTTTTTTTCATTTCAGATATTCTATTCTTTATTTCCTCATTATTATTCTTAGTTTCTGGGTACATTTTAATGCTGCTGTAAGTCCCACTTAAGGTCCTTGTAGCTCTCATAAAGTCCCTTGTAGTTTTCACTGAGTTCCTTAAGCATTCTCATAACCATTATTTTGAATTTTATATCTGATAGATTGCTTGCCTCAATTTCATTTAGACCTTTTTCTGAAGAATCCTCCTTTCCTTTTGATTGGGGATTCTTTGTATCCCCACTTTAGCTGACCCTTTGTTTTTGTATCTCAGATGGCTCTGCTTTGCCTGCCTGTCTCATGGGGTGGACTTATGCAGTGGGAGTTGTGTGGGACTCAGTGGTGCTGTCTCTTTGAGTTCCTGATCTGGATGCTTTAGGGTTATCCTTTATTCGATTTATGTGGCCTGTCTTTTTGGACTTGGGCTTTGATTATTGATGGCTCTTATGTTTGTGGCTTATCCACTCCCACTGGCTGGCCTGGATTCACAGCGCCCCCACCCCCACCCCCCGCCATGTCTTGTATGCGGTTGTTCAGGTGCTGGTTAACAAAGCCATACTACCCAGAAAACCAAACCCATGCCAGTAAAATACCCGCCTAGCACATCAGCAATAGCAGCAGCAATTGAGAAAAGGTTAATAATGGTGGAGAGAAATTAAGAATATCATAAGATAGGAAAAAAGGAAATATGAGATGACTAAAGGAGAGTAAAGTGATTTTTAGTGGAAAGAAGGAGGAGAGGTAATAAGAATAGAAACTAGAAACAAGGTGAAGAAAGAGAGAGAATAAAATTTAAAATATAAGAAGGCTAATGGCAAAATGGAGTAATAAAAGGGAGGGTAAAGTATAATATGAGGTTTGAAATAAAATTTGAAAAGTAATGAACCAAAGAGAAAAAAATTACAGAAATACCACAATAGCTTTAATAACAATGGCAGCTGAGTAGAGATTAATAAAGGTGGAAAGAGAATAAAAATATTATATGAAAGAGAAAATAGAAAATGAGGTGTCTAAAGTAAAGAAAAATGCTTTTCAGAGCATAGAGGAGGGAGAAATAATAAGAGTAAGGAGTAGAATCCAGGCTAAGAAAGAGGAAATAATAAAGTTCCAAACTCAAAATACAAGTGCAGGAAGAAGGCAGAATGGAGTAAGACAGGGGGTGAGTACCTTATGTGATTTGAAATTTTTTAAAAAATAGTCAACAAATAGGAATACAGTTAGAGAAGAACAGCAATAACCATGATATCTATGCCAAATAAGCCATAATTCATAAAGGTGAATTATAAGGAAATTATAAGTAGGGGGAAAAGAATGTGAGCTGACTAAAGGAAGAAAGTATGATTTTGAGAGGATAGAGGGAGAAGAATTAGAGTACAGAATAGGAACAAGGTGTAGCACATGGGGAAAATAAAATTTACAATGAAAATAAGAAAGGGCAGGAAGAAGACAAAATGGAATAAGACAAGGGAAGAAGGGTTCAATGTGAGACTTGAAATAAAAAAGTAAAAAATAAAATTTAAAAGAATAAAAATCAAAAGAATAGTGAATTAGTTGCAATATATACAATTAAAGCAAAAGAAAGGGAAAATAAGGCAAATTCTGAAGAGGAACAAGGAATTCATCTCAGCAGAGTTGGGTGTTTGCCTTCTGTCTTCTCTTTCTGGATCACTTCTGGCTTTTTATCAGCTTAAGGACCAGGGGTGGGTCTTCTAACTTCTGGCAGCCAGGCCTATATCACCATAACCTGCCTCTAGAGGGGGCTTCTGTTGTTATCGGGAAGGTGGGACCCTTGTGTCTCCCCTGGGAGGCACTGTGCAGTCTGCTGGAAATTTTGTGGGTGTGTTCACCCTGCCCCTGCATCACCCTTCTTGATCTGCCCAATATATTTTCAGTAATGTACAGGGTGCACACAATAAAGTGGCAAAATTTTAGTAAAATAAACAACATACTGCAAAAGTTAATATTTTGAAAAAATTTATTCTTACATGTAAATATATAAACATAGTCATTTTAAAAAGTTATTCCAAAAAGGCTCCATTTGCTGCAATAATAAACTCAATTCAACTTCAGAATCTTGAGCACACTTTAACTTTTCTTTACCCATGACATCACAATGTTTTCAGTCTTAGCTTTAACAGCCTCTTTATTGGAATGAGGTTGTTTATTAACTTCTCTCCCACAAGTGCTGCATACATAATAGGCTAAAGGATTTGCATCTGGTGAACTAGGCAGCCAGATTTCCTTTGACCAGAATTCAGGAACACTGACGCTGAGAAATTCTTGCACCTTTTTGGCATTATGTGCTGGTGTACCATCTTGTTGGAAGATAAAATGATGTCCATTTGCAACTTTCTTCATCCATGGTACAAGTACTTCTCTCAAAATGTCAAGGTAAACATCAGTAGTCACCTTCAGGCCACGTGGAGAAAAAAATGCAGGGTCATGATATCTCCTTCATTACTGACAACACCTAACACCATCACTGTAGGTAATTTCGTTTTCATGACAATTGGGACTTCATTAAGATTCTCACAGACCTGTTGTTTCTTCTGTTGACTCTTCGGTCCTGCTGAAACTACTTTTCATTGGAGAAGAAAATCAGAGGGTTTTTTCCTTTGGGATTTTTCAGTGTTGTTAGCAGTTTCCTTGCTTTTCAAAAGCATCTTTCCTTTGTCTGCTGTGTCCTAAACTGGCCTCTTCTAAGAACATAAAATCTGTATCTGATATCTTCAGCAATAATCTTGTGAATTGTTACAACTGACATCTGCAGTTCTCTTGCTATGGAGTTCATTGACCTTCCTGGATCTTCATTGATGATCTCCTGGAATCTGTGTACAACATCTGGACTTGTTTGATCCTTGTGTACCTTTTGTGTTTTCCTTGTTGGTGTGGCAACATCAGGATCAGCATCATACACCTTCTTCACGTTGTCAACTGTACATAAAGGGATGTTACTGCAGTCCGCAGTTTCCTTAGCAGTTGGCCCTGCACGCCGTCCAGAAATGATGGTTGCTCTAACATGGTATTCCTTTGACATGATGGTTGCTCTCAGAATTTAATACTTTATATCTGAAACAATGATGGTAAATCATAACCTTAGAAACATAGTTTTTCAAAATTAATAAGAAGCACGTGAAATAAGGAGATGCAATGATATTGCCAATTTATCGCATGCACCCTACACAGTTCCTGATGAATTAGCTGTCTGTTTCAAGGGAGAGGCCAATCTGTGTAAGAGGGTCGAGGCTTTCCTGCTTGGTGCTGAATGGCAGCTGTGTGTGAGCCAAGGCTGGGTCCGGTACATATCCCCAGCTGCATGGATTTCTGAGCTCCCTGCTTTGCTGGTTTCAGTGGAATAGAGCCTTAGGAACCAGTGTGGTTTGTTCCCTGACAAAAGTTCCAAATAGGCCCTTTAGGCATTTCTCTGTCTTTCTCTTGCAAATATGCACCCTGCAGCGGGTTCCTAAGCCTGTCCTGCCTGTTCTTCTGGAGGTGGAGCTGGGTGCATCCTTCCCTTCCCTGAAGTTCAGTTTCGGAGGTTTGGAGGCTCCATCAAGCCCAGGAAGGGGGCTCTGTCTGGCAGTAAATAATATCAGGTGCTGAACTTCCACCAATCCCCTGTGTCACACACAGCCCCAGACTCTCCACCGACCAGCTGGGCCCAGCTGGGCCAAGAAATCCTCTCCATTTGCACCTTTCTGATCTCTCTGCAGAGCTGCAGACAGTGGGAACAAACTCTGCCCGAGACCTTTTCACAGGCTGGCAGGGCTGCTACACACAGGGTCCCTGCCCAGCACACCTCAGCTCCCTCAAAAGTCACTAGGGCACACCCACTGCAGGACGGAGTCACTGTCCCACTTTGCCTACATGCCACCTCTCCAAAAAGCCAAGTCTCTCACAGTCACAGCCAATAGAGGCCTGCCTCGTCCACCCAACCCAGGTGCAGGAAGAGTGCCCCTGTCTCCGACTCTCCGCAGGTTGCCCTTTACCACTGCGGCTATGGGTGTGCTGCTTGCTGGCTGTGTGCGTGTATGGTCTGGATCTCCCTGTGTGTGCATGTATGGTCTGGATCTCCCTGACTTTGTGTATCCAAGTCACTCCCATCCGGGTCTGGGGCTTCTGTGCCCTGGGATGGGAGGGAGCTGCAAAGCTGCAATTTCTGACTAGGCTGCTGGCCTGGGGTATTTCCCCTCACCCTATAACATCTCTTTACCACCCATTGTGAAGTGTCTTTTGTACTCCTTGGCTTCCAAACGTCATAGCAGCTAAAATTCCATTGATTGTTCAGTTTAGTTTTGGGAAGATCAGCCAAGTATTCCAAGCTGGGGGCAAGAACAAGTGGACTCAGCTCCCACCTATTTAGCCGCCATCTTGGAAAGGCCACCTTTACAGTCTTATAGATTCATATACTTTCATGTTACTAAATCCTCTCTCCACATTTTGTAGAAAGTAAAATGTACTTCTCATACCTGTGAATACCAGGAGGATTATAGTAAGATGTTTTCTTGCATGTTTTGTATTGCTCTTGATTTATTATTTACCATATCTCACATCATACAGTGTTTTTTTCCTTTGTGCCACAGATCATAGAGCGTAGAGCATAGCCTTCCTAGTCCTCCATAGAACACCGAGCATGCTGGCCATTGGTGTGCAGTGGGTTTTAATATAAAGATGGGATAAAATGGAAGGGGGGGTGTGTTGCTGTACTCCGAAATCTCTCAGCTAAGCCTGTCTCTAGGCCTTACTAATAGCTTTTTATAGTCGTGTAGAAGAGTCTCTGTCCTGCAGGCGAGTTGGAATCCTCTCCCTTTTGTTTTTCCTTTACTTTCAGAATTCCTCTTCTTTATTCCTAGTATTTCTTAGAATCCATCATTTTATTTTGCATCTCTTTTGAAAGCATGATCTTGTATCTGCTTATTCAGATATTTTCTCAGAAAAAAAAGCTCATTTTCTCTAGAAATAAACAATGCCACCTTCTAGGGGTCAGAAGCAGCAGTGATTATTTGTGACTTTAGAATAGCAATTATTAAGAAGGGGAGCAGTTTAGACAAGAAACTAGTATGGAAGAACCATGGACATGGACAACAAGTAGGATTGACTTTGTGGGGGAGTGGGTGGGTGGGGAAGGGGACAGAGGAGCAAAAAGGGGATGGATGTAATACAACAACAATAAAATTAAATTAAAAAAGAATAGCAATTATTGATGCTGCACTTGATGATGTGGTGCATTTTACTGTCTGTTCATCTGTCATGTGCAGTAGCCAGACATCGTATTTGTCACTAGTATCATGTGACCCTCTAGCTTCCATGTACTGAGTACCTTTAAGAAAACACATTCTTGTGGTCAAGCTCTGCACCAAGTGCTGCAGTATGTGGGTTCATGTCCAGTTAGTGCTGCCACATACATGGAAATTTCTCACTTGTCACCTGGGGATGGCAATGCCTGGAACAAAGGCTGTTCTGGGGTTCAAATGTATAAATTGATATGGTTCATTAAATATACATTGTAAATCATAAAATGCTATTATATATACAAGTACTGTGATGTTTCTCATTCATTCTTTCACGCAAAGGTATTTAACGAGCACCTAACATGCTGCAGTGATCCAGTGATGTTCTAGGTACTGAGCTATGAAGGAAAGGTTTCTGCCCTCTTGGGACTTAACAGTTCTCACATGTGCCACAGGGCTACTTTTTGTACAATATAAAACTATTACTTTTTTCTTTTCTTCTGAGCAAAAACATAGCATATTGAACTTAATTGTTTATGGGATTGCATCTAGTTAGTAATTTCTACAGACATGAGCTACAAGTTGGTGTAACAGAACAACATCTTGTTTAACATGCAAACAGTAAGAACAGGCCTAAGAGGCAATAGACAGCAGCACATGGTTTAACTGTGCCAGTCTGAGGAAAGAAAGAAATGGGGTGTGTGTGTGTGTGTGTGTGTGTGTATGTCAGGGACAGTAAATTGTGGAAGTTTTAGTCTCTGAGACTCACCTTTTAATTTGCTCCTTTTAAACATATTTCAATTATTAATGATCATAGAAATACAGATTTCAAAGCAGGGAATCAAGTTTATAGAACTGAAAGTTATTAATTTCTTCATCATGAATTGGAACCAGATCTATGAGCTAAAAAAGATAACACAGTTTTCATGACTTACATGTCTCCAAAATGCTAGTATTAGTACATGTACAAGAATATAGATTGGGACTTCAAAATTTCAGTTTGTGCTAACTTCCCAAATGATTCCTGAATATCTTCATTCTATAATAAAAAGGGCAGTTTATGAATGAGAAGCCAGAGAGTATAATTCTGTTGAATCCATGTCAGTAATGCTGTTGTCTCTCACATGAATCAGATGATATCTTTATTAGCAGCCAGAAAATCAATATTTAAGCCCTTTAATTTTCAGTCCCATGGAAATACCACCACCCTTTCCATGATATCATGACTTGTAACTAGGGAGATAAGGTACTGCAAGGACCATTGGTTCCTAGGCAAATGACCACATTTGGACTGTTGTTAAATACAGAAAAGTAAGTTCCTTGTGCTCTCACTTGAGACATACTGAATGCAAAGGAGAAAACAAAAACAGAGAAGAAGACTCCATTGCCTATGAAAACAGGAGACAGCCACACTTCCAAACCATAATCTATGAAATGCTTTTTACAAAAGGAATGAAAGATAAATAACATTGAGAAAGAGCACAGACCTCTGCAGATAAAATCACTATGCAGAATTGACCAAAAACTGAGGGCACAATTGAAATATCTGAGCTAGTGATTCCATCCAATGAACAGGAACATCCAAATGTCTACACAAGCCACAGTGCATGGTTCCTTTTATAACAAGGTAGGCAAATCGGGCTTTAATACACATACACATACGTAATAACTTTGCAAGAATCAGAGCTTCAGTGTGATTAGATCATGAATAAATGCACCATGGCAACCACTTCTGCAGCAAGCATTGCATTGGTTAGCCATGAAGCAAACAAACACTCACTCTCCGAAAATACTGGATATGGGGCTTCCCTGGAAACAAGATAAACTTCTGCCAATTCATGGAAGACCATATCCCCACAGTGAAATTTATGAAAATGACTAACTTCTCTTAAACCAAAAGTTTCTACCTCTTGGAATTGAGCCCCAGTTGTTACAAAACTAACCCAACCATTAACATACTCCCTGGAACTGAGTGTGATAAATTGCATCCTGGTCAAACACCATAGCCAGGACAGCTGTGCATCCTAATTCTGGGCTCAGCATTGTTGGATTGAGTCTCTAGGCTTGGTCTACAGCTTCTGATGTGCTGTTCCATGATTCAACTTTTAACTGCTTCCCAAGTTTCTGTGGTTTCCCGAGATTGCAGACCTCTATTAAAGAGGTAACTCTCCTGGTTAAAAACCAAAATTATGAACAATTTTGGCAACATACTGTGAAAATAAATGAGTTTTATTTTCAGGTTAGCCCTTTCATTTCATTTATTTGTGATGATCTTTATTTCCTCAAGATCCATATCTCCCAATCTCTCTCATGATGTCTGGTTTTCTACTTCTGCTTTTATATTCTCCTCTTTGGACTCCTTATTAGTTTCCTATGGCTGCTGTGACAAATGACCACAAGCTTGGTAGCTTAGAGCAACAGAAATTTATTCACTCACAGGTCTGGAGGCCAGGAGTCTGAAATCAGTTTCATTGGGCTGAAATCAAGGTATCCAAAGGGCCCCACTCCCTCCATTGGCTCTAGGGAAAAGCCCATTTCTTGCCTCTTCTAGTTTCTCATGACTGCCAGCATTCTTTGGTTTACAGCTGCATCATGCCAATCTGTTTTAACATTACCTTCTTGACAGTGTCTGCATCTAACCTCCTCTCTGCCTCTCTTCTATAAGGATGCAAAGGATGGCATTTAAGGCTGACCTAGGTAATCTAGGTTAATCTCCCCATCTAGAGTTTCTTAATCACATCTGCAAAGACCTTTCTCTCCAAATCAGGTAACATTCACAGGTTCCAGGGAATGAGATGATATCTTTAGGGCCAGCATTCAGCTCACTACAGACCCTATCTAAACATTTGTTCATTGTTCAGATAGAGATAGTCTCTCTCTCGGCTTTAAATTCTGTGTGCTTGATGAATTAACACACTGAGTTCCATTCATCAGAATCATGTATGCAGTCACAGAATTTACCCATTGTTTAATAAACCATCCTTCCATCATTAACATCCTGGAAAATGACATCCAGAGACTTAAACTTCCATTAGCCAACATTTAAACCAGACTTCTTTTGTGCTTAGTATGGATATGCTTGACTCCCTTTTACTTTGTATAATGTATCTTAGGCCTTTAGTTGGATTCCTAACTTCATAAATGTCTTGGTCATGCTTCCTACCTAAAATAACTAATACTATAAAACACAGTATATAAAGCTTCATGTGTTCTTATTGATCTTCTTGGCCTTTCTCTTTCCACTGTGTCAAACCCTGTATTGCCACTTCACATGGCTATATTTTAACTGTCTAAAGAGAATTTTTCAATAACTAATTTAATTGATTTCCTATTTAAAGCTTTAAGAAATTGACTTTCAAAGGCTTCTTGGATCCAATTTCCTTTGGGGGAAATTATTTAATATATTGTGGATCTATTCAGGCTCTTCTAAATCATCTCCCTTTCTACTTTTGTTACTTGGTAATCTGTCAGCTTTCTCTGTTATCTGTGAAGTTAATAGAAATTAGTCCTTTATTCATGTATAATAATATCCTATTGTTAAGTATCCTACTTCCTTATTAATCAAAGTGTTGTTCTTAATTTGGCATAATCAGTATTACATTATCTATTAGGAATGAAAACTTTTAGAACTGTTCGATTAAACCTGCTGAATTGGAACCTAAATTTTAGCAAGATCTCCAAGTGATTTATATTTATTTTTACTTTTATTTTTTATGTATTTTATTGATTATGCTGTTACAGTTGTCCCAAATTCTTTTCTCTTTGCTCCCCTCCACCCAGTCCCCCCATTCCCTCCCACATTCCCACTCTACCCCTTAGTTCATGTCCATGAGTTGTGCATGTAAGTTCTCTGATTCACCCTTTCTTATATTATTCTCAACTTTCCTCTGTCTATCTTGTACCCACCTACTATGTTTCCTAACCACTGTACCTTTTCCCCATTTTGCCCCCTTCTCCCTCCCAGCTGATATCCTTCCCAGTGATCCCCATACCTATGTTTCTGGTCCTATTCTGGTCATGTGCTTGGTTTGGTTTTTTTTTCCCTTCTTTTTCATTTTTCAAGTTTTGTTGATAGTTGTGAGTTGGTTGTCATTTTAATGTTCACAGTCTTGATCTTCTTTAATAAATCCCTATAACATTTCAGAATAAGGGCTTGGTAATGATGAACTCCTTTAGCTTTACCTTGTCTGGGAAGCATTTTATCTGCCCTTCCAGTCTGAATGATAGCTTTGCTGGATAGAGTAATCTTGGTTGTAAACCCTTGCTTTTCATCACTTGGAATGCTTCTTCCCAATTCCTTCTTGCTGCAAAGTTTCTTTTGAGAAGTCAGCTGACAGTCTTTTTTGAACTCCTTTGTAAGTAACTCTTTATCTTTCATCTTTGGCATTTTAATTATGATGTGCCTTGGTGCGGTTTGATTTGAATCTAGCTTGTTTGGGACTGTCTGTGCTTTCTGGAAATGTATGCCTCTTTCCTTTGCCAAATTTGGGAAGTTTTCCTTTATTATTTTTTCACACAAGTTTTCAATTTCTTGCCCTTCCTTTTCTCTCTCTGGCATTGCTATGATTTGGATGTTGGCTCATTTAAATTTATCCCAGAGGTTCCTAATCCTTTCCTTGTTTTTTTCAATTCACTTTCTGTGCTGGTTGACTGTTTATTTATTTCTACCTTATGTTCCATATCATGAATTGAGCCCAATTTTCCTCCTCTTCACCATTGGTTTTGTATTTATTTTCCTTTGTTTCACTTGGCCTAGCCTTCACTTTTTCCTTTATGAATTTACTATATTCAAGCATATGTGTCAAGTCTGTGAACATCTTTATTACCAGCATTTTAAACTGTGCATCTGTCAAGCTGGAAATCTGTTCATCTGTCAGACTGGCTACTTCTCTGATGCTTATATCAGCCACTGGGACCTCAATTTGTGCCATTTTTTGAGTCATATGTCCTTGTCTCCATTATCTAGACAGGCTCCTGTGTTTGCCTATGTGCCTCAGGTAGAGCTGTGGCACCTGTTAGTTGTAAGGGGTGGAGCCTTAGGTATTCGTTAGTGCTCTGCTTCCCGTATGGGGCTGGCTCCTCTCTAGTTCTGTGGTTCCCAGAGTGGGTGGGTCTGTAGATGTTTCAGGACTGTGGGGGCCTCTAAACAAATGAAGTCTTCCCAGTAGCTCCTCCGCCCCAACCCCCACTGGTTTTCACAGTCAGAAAAAGCAATGTGGCTTTTTATTTGTCTCTACCTGGAGCCGTGATATCTGGTCAGGAGCAATTCAGTAGGTGCCCTTGCTGTGTTTTTTCTTTTCATGCAGCTCTTCAGCCTATGCAGCCAACTTCTACAGCTGCCCCACCAAGTGTGCCAGCAGTTTGAGGGCAATCTGCTCACCTAACCACGTCCTCTGTGTCCCGTCTCACCCCTCCTACCTATCTGGATGAGTCTTTCTTTCTTCTATCTTTTGTTTGTTCTGTGCAGTGCTACATTCAGGAATTTCTGGATGTCTCTAGTTTTGAGATAGATGTATCATCTTTGGTTACAGGAGGACTATCTATGCCTCCATTTTGGATCTCTCTCCTAGGTGATTTATATTTATATTAAAGTTTGATAAAGTTTGAAAAGTGCCTACAAGTCAACCAGTAAATGCATGGATGGGTGGAGTGGCAAATCAATGTTTCTCTCTATTAAAATCAAAATAGAAGGAAGTTTGAAAAGTGATACCCTAATCAAATTAATTCTCATGTAATAGTTAAACCATTATAAACTTAGTAATTATTTTTCTATGTAAACTTATAGTAATTTCATTCAGGTTTTTTCTCCATTTCGGGCCAGTTGGTAGTCACCAATTACATTAATCTTGTAAATCGTTTCTCTTACCTGGAGGAAGAAAGGGAAGGATGGAGTGAGAGACTGATAGTTTCCTTTCAAGGAGTTAGGATAAAATTATTTTGAAGGGTTCCAACTTTGATATTGTGTGAGTAAATTAACAATCTCTGGAAGACAGAGTTTAAAAGTAATATACATTAAAAATCATCTACTTATTGAGACGTTATACATAGTATAGCAGATCTGTGAATGTACTAACACATTCACTTATTGTTACCTCATTTTGGTAAGTTACATCACTGTATCTTCTGTTTTAGTTCTTAGCTCCAAAGCAATTTTTAAAATAAATTACTGAAGCATGGTTAGTATATAGATACAGTTCCCAGTTGTATGAAGTATTCTCAAGGATTTTTCTCTGAAAGATGTTTCTGGGGATTTACTTAGTTCATAATTTATATACCATTGTGCCTGCATCTTTGGCTGTCAATGTCTGTTGTTGGTAGGACATTATAAATAACAGTATTATTATAGAAGTGAACAAGGAAAATATTATAGTGTAGAGAGAAAACACCAGTTTCTCTGAGTGAATTAAGAGTGAAAAGGTACAAAATACAGGCAAATTTTGAAGAACTCCACAAGAAGTTCGTTGTCCAATCAAACCCTTTGTATATTCCAATAGCGTGTATAGTCCCAGTTGGTGAGTTCCCCAAGACTTGCTGGTAATTTATAAATACTAACCATTAACATATTGTTGACCAGCAGTTTTGTAGCAAAAGCTAATGCAAGTGCAAACACGAGTTAACTCATTATTGGTCAACAACATTTGGGCTTGAAACATGAGAATTTTCATGACCAGTCAACAATGTGTTAACACCTATAAGTATATATAGGGTTGGGCAGAATAGATTTTAAATTGTAATACATATAAATAATGCAATAAATAAAAATAATAATACAAGAATAAACTGTTTCATGTACTCACAACTATAAACCTACTCTTGCCCATCCCTGTATTTGAATCATGTCAAAAATGGCAACTATATTCAGGCTGAGAAGTTGATCCTACTTTTATATCTCTGTCTTACTTTGAAATAGCTTATATCATATAGTTTTGTATTATTAGCTAATGTTACATCCTTTTAAAATGTATTTTTGATTATATACATATATTTCTTTTTTAAAGATTTTATTTGCTTTTAGAGAAAGAGGAAAGAAGGGAGAAAGAGAGGGAGAGAAACATCAAAGCATGGCTGCCTCTCCATACCCCCAAATGGGGACTGGTCCGCAACCCGGGCATGCGCCCTAACCAGGAACCAAACCAGCAACCCTGTGGCCTGCACTGAGCCACGCCATCCAGGGCTGATTATTTATATTTTATAAAAGTAATTTCTAACGCTTGAGTGCTACTATGGTCCAAATACTGTTCATTTTATTCTTCCCATAACTTTGAGTTGTAAGTAATAGCATTAGCTTCCTTTTACAAATGTAGGAACTGAATTAGTGAGGTTATTTGCTTGACAATACATGGTTAAATTGAGATTTTTATCAGAGGAAGTATGAAAGTGATAATTCTTAGAAATTAAAACAGTGTAGTAAAATATTTCATTTTTTTCCCCATAGTTCTATTTATAGCATTGCAAGTAGGCACTATTAATTTACTTGCCTGTCTTTAGACCTGCTCAACATTCAAATGTAACCACCTTATATACACATTTATATATATCAACACTTTCTAATATCAATTTTATGGTAGATTAAGTACTTCTGCTTAAGAAGCAACATGACACAGAGGAGATGACCTCTTTTTAATGTTCTGAGTGAATACCGAATCATACAAAAATTAAAAAGCACTTCTAAAATATCAGGTTTAAAGAAAGACAATGTAAAGAAACAACCATATACCTACCCGCAGTTATTTTAATAGAATATATCACTAGCAACCTTGAGCGTTCTCTGCATCTCTCCCAACCTGTCATTCCTCTCTCTACCTGTCCAAAGACAATGACTAATCTAAATTATGTTTGTCTTTTTTTTTTTTCAGAGAGAGAGGAAGGGAGAGAAGCAGAGAGGGAGAGAGACATCAATGTATGGTTGCCTTTTACCTTCCTATAGCTACAGACCTGGCTGGAGACCTGGCTTGCAACCTGGTTTTGTGCCCTGGCTGGGAATCAAACCAGCGACCTTTGGGTTGGTTCACAGGCCGGTACCTTATCCACTGTGCTGCCAGCCAGGGCTATTTGTCATTTTTTACCTTGCTTTATATATTAACCATTTCTAAAATATTTATTATTTAGTTTGGATGTCCATGTACTATATATAAGTACAAATTTTTAATTAATTGGCTGCTTTTTGTCCTCATCTACATTGTATAAAACTTTAGTTGAAGACTTTCCCATATTTGGTCACAGAAACTTTAGAACTCTTTGTTCTAAAGCATGGCTTTTATCTTATTTTGAAATAACTTTTGTCACATAGTTTTGTTATATGAAAAACCTGATTTGATTTTCTATAGCCTGGTATGCATATACCTATCTGAATATATTAATTACTCAGTTTCTTTATTTGCTGTGTGAAAATGTTTTAGTTTGATATTGTCCCATTTATTTATTTTTTCTTTTGTTTCCCTTGCTTGGGAAGCTATATCTGATACAATATTGCTACAAGCAATGTCCAAGAGTTTTCTGCCTATATTTTACTCCTTGGTTAGGTTTATTTCTAGATATTTCATTCTTTTTGTAGCAATTGTAAATGGGATTGTTTTCTTAATTTCCCTTTTTATTAGTTCATTATTGACTTATAAAAATGCAACTGTTTACTGGATATTAATTTTGTAATCTGTCACTTTGCTGAATTCATTTATCAGTTCTCCTAGCTTCCTGGTGGAATCTTTGGGGTTTTCTGTGTAATTATCATGTCATCTACAAATAATGACAGTTTTATTTCTTCCTTTCCAATTTGAATGCCTTTTATTTCTCCTTGTCAGATTACAATGGCTAGGACCTCCAATTCTATGTTGAATAAGAGAGGTGAAAGCAGACATTCCTGTTTTGTTTCCAATCTTGTTGTTGTTGTTGTTGTTGTTGCTGCTGCTGCTGCTGCTGCTGTATTACATTCATCCCATTTTCTCCTCCTGCTCTCCCCTTCCCCACTCTCTCTATACCCCCGCCACAGTCATTCCCACTTGTTGTCCATATCCATGGGTCATTCCTGCTAGTTCCTTGACTAAACTACTCCCCTTCTTTGCCTCCTCCTCCCTCCCTTTTCCCCTCCCCTTTGAACACTGAATGTCTGTTACTTGTATTCATGTCTCTGGTTCTGTTTTGCTTGTTTGTTTGTTTTATTAATTAGTCTCCTGTAATAGCTGAGATCATACGGTATTTGTCTTTCACTGACTGGCTTATTTCACTAAGCATAATACTCTCCACTTCCATCCCTTTTGTTGCAAAAGGAGGAGCTTCTTCTTTCTTTCTGCTGTGTAGTATTACATTGTGTAAATGTGCCAAAGATTTTTGTTCCAGTCATCATCCACTGATGGGCACTTTCCCAGCACTTGGCTATTGTAAATAGCACTTCTATGAACATAGGAGTACATAGGTTCTTATGAATTGGTGTTTCAGGATTCTTTGGGTATAGTCCAAGTAGTGGAATTGCTGGATCAAAAGGCAGTTCCATTTTTAATTTTTTAAGGAAACTCCATACTATTTTCCATAGTGGCTGCACCACTATGCATTTCTACCAACAGGGCACCAGGGTTCCCTTTTCTCCCTGGTGTTGATTTGTTGTTTGTTGATGTGTTGATGATTGCCTTTCTGACAGGTGTGAGGTGGTTTCTTATTGTGGTTTTAATTTGCATCTCTCTGATGGCTAGTAATGTTGAGATATACAAAGGGCCTTTGGGCCCTTTGTATATCTCCCTCAGTGAGTTGTCTGTTCAGGTCCTTTGCCAATTTTTTAATTGGGCTGTCTGTATCCCTGGTGTTGAGTCTCATAATTTCTTTATATATTTTGATATTAAACCTTTGTCCAAGGTATGACTGGCAAATATGTTCTCCCACAGAGTTGGTTCCCTTTTTAATTTTGCTGGTATTTTCTTTAGCTGAACAGAATCTTTTCAGTTTGATATAGTCCCATTTGTTTATTTGTTTTTTTATTTCCTTTGCCCTTGAAGAAGTATAGGTAAACATATTTCTGCGTAGGATATCAAAAAGTTTACTGCCTATATTTTTCTCCAGGACCTTTAAGGTAGCACTGCTTATGTTTAAGTCCTTAATCCATCTTGAGTTTATTCTGGTGTATGGTGTAAGTTGGTGGTCTAGTTTTATTTTTTTGCATGTTGCTGTCCAGTTCTCCCAACACCACTTGTTGAAGAGACTGTTTTTATTCCATTTTATGTTCCTTCCCCCTTTGTCAAATATTAATTGCCCATAGAGTCCTGGGTTTATTTCTGAGCTCTCTATTCTGTTCCATTGATCTATATGTCTGTTCTTATGCCAATACCAGACTGTTTTGATTATAGTAGCCTTGTAGTATAGTTTGATGACAGGTATTGTGATTCCTCCTACCTTGTTCTTTCTCAAGATTGCTGTGGCTATTCATGGGTGTTTTTGGCTCCATATACATTTTTGAAGTATTTTTTCTGTGAAGTATGCTATTGCATTGAATCTATAGATTGCTTTAGGTAGTATGAACATTTTAATGATGTTAATTCTTCCCATCCATGAACATGGTATATGCCTCAACAAATCAACATCAGGGAGAAAAGGGAACCCTGGTGCCCTGTTGGTAGAAATGCAGGCTGGTGCAGCCACTATGGAAAATAGTATGGAGTTTCCTTAAAAAATTAAAAATGGAACTGCCTTTTGATCCAGCAATTCCACTACTAGGACTATACTCAAAGAATCCTGAAACACCAATTCATAACACCATTATATGTAAAAAAATACATTTATTTGTATCTCCCTTCATTTCTTTTTTCAGTGTTCTGTAGTTTTCTGAGTACAGATCTTTCACCTCCTTGGTTAAGCTTATTCCTAAGTACTTTATTTTCCTTGTTGCTATGGTAAATGGGATTTGTTTTCTAGCTTCTATCTTGATGTTTCATTATTGCTATACAAAAAATGCTTTTGATTTCTGGATATTGACTTTACATCCAGCTATTTTTGCTAAATTTGCCTATTAGGTTGAGTAAGGTTTTGGTGGAGCCTGTCAGGTTTTATATGTACACTATCATATCATCTGCAAATAATGATAGTATGACTTCCTCCTTTCCAATTTGGATACCTTGGATTCCTTTTTCTTCTCTGATAGCTATGGCTAGAACTTCCAAAAACAATGTTGAACACAAGTGGAGAAAGTAGACAGCCTTGTCTTATTCCTGATCTTAGGGGGGAAGCTTTTAGTTTTTGCCCATTGAGTATGATGTTGGCTTTAGGTTTCTCATATATGGCCTTTATTATGTTGAGGTATGCTCCCTCTTCCCATTTTGCTGGGTGTTTTTTATCATAAATGGTTGCTGTACTTTATCAAATGCTTTTTTAGCATCTATTGATATGATCATATGGTTTTTGTCTTTCATTTTGTTGATGTGGTGTATTACATTTATTGATTTGCACATGTTGTACCATCCTTGTTGTATCCCTGGGATGAAACCCATTTGATCATGGTATATGATCTTTTTAATGTATTGATGGATCCAGTTGGCCAATATTTTGTTGAGAATCTTAGCATCTGTGTTCATCAGAGATATTGACCTCTAGTTTTCTTTCTTAGTTGTGTCTTGACCTGGTTTTGGGATTAGAATAATATTGGCCTCATAGAAAGAGTTTGGGAGTTTTCCCACCTCTTGGATTTTTTGGAATAGATTGAGAAGGATAGGAGTTAATTCTTTTCTAAATGTTTGGTAGAATTCACCTGTGTAGCCATCTGGTCTGGGGCTCTTGTGCTTTGGGAGATTTTTGATTACTTTTTCAATTTCACTAGTTGTTATGGCCTATTCAGGATTTCTGTTTCTTCTGGATTCAGTTTTGGTAGATTATACGTTTCCAGAAATTTGTCCATTTCACCAGAGTTGTCATATTTCATGTCATATAGTTATTTGTAGTAACTTCTTAGAATCCTTTGTATTTCTGAAGTATCAGTTGTGATTTCTCCTCTGTCATTTCTGATTCAGTTTATTTGGGTTCTCTCTTTCTTTTTCTTGATGAGTCTGGATAAAGGCATGTCAATTTTGTTTATTTTTTCAAAGAACCAGCTCCTGGACTTGTTGATTCTTTGAATTGTAGTTTTAGTCTCTAAGTTATTTTATTCTGCTCTGATCTTGATGATTTCCTTCCTTCTACTTGCTCTGGGCTTTGTTTGTTGTTGCACCTCTAGTTCTTGCAGCTTTATGGTTAGGTTGTTTGTATATGCTTCTGACCTTTTTAAGTAGGACTGTATTGCTATGAATTTTACTCTGAGAACTGCCTTTGCTGTGTCCCATATGTTTTGGACTGTTGTGTATTCATTGTCATTTGTTTCCAGGAACTTTTTGATTTCATCTTGGATCTCATTGTTACCCCTTTCATTACTTAAAAGCATGTTATTCAGTCTCCATAAGTTAGAGTGTTTTTGGTTTTTTCCCTTGATATTGGTTTCTAGTTTCAAGCCATAGTGATCTGAGAAGATGCTTGGTATGGTTTCAATTTTCCTGTATTTGTGGAGGCTTGTCTTGTGACCTACAATGTGATCTATCTTAGAGAATGTTCCATGTGCATTTGAAAAGAATGTGTATTTTGCTTCTTTGGTGTAAAAGGTTTTGTATATGTCAGTTAGGTCCATTTCCTCTAGAGTGTTGTTCAGTGCCACAACATCCTTAATGATTTTTGGTTTGGAAGATCTGTCCATTGTTGATAGTGGGGTTTTATTTATTTATTTATTTATTAGTTGTTTTCATTTTTACATATATATTTTAAATATTTTATTTATTATTTTTCAGAGAGAGGGGAAGGCAGAGAGGCAAAGAGGGAGAGAAACATCAATGTATGGTTGCCTTTCACCTGTCTCCAGCTACAGAGCTGACTGGAAACCTGGTTTGCAATCTGGTTATGTTGCCCTGGCTGGGAATCGAACCAGCAACCTTTGGGTTCACAGGCCGGCACCTTATATACTGTGCTGCCAGCCAGGGCTTATATCCTTCTTGAAGCCCTCCAAGATTTTCCTTATATATTTCGGAGCTACTACATTAGGTGCATATATGTTTACCAGAGTTATTTCTTCTTGATGGATTGTTCCCTTAAGTATTATGAAATGTCCTTCTTTATTTCTTTTTATGGCCTTCATCATAAAATCTATTTTGTCTGAAAGAAGTATTGCTACTCCAGCCATTTTTTTCATGTCCATTTGCTTGATACATGTTTTTCCATCCTTTCATTTTCAATTTGTGTCTATCTTTTGTTCTGAGGTGGGTCTCTTGAAGACAGCATATATGTGGGTCATGTTTTTTATCCATTCAGCTACCCAGTGTCTTTTGAGTGGCACATTTAATCCATTCACATTTAAGTTTATTATTGCTTGATACTTATTTATTGCCATTTTCTTCCTTCGTGCCTGTGTTCCTCTCCGTCTCTGTTTCTTCTTCTTCTTCTTCTTCTTCTTCTTCTTCTTCTTCTTTCTTCTTTCTTCTTTCTTCTTTCTTCTTCTTTCTTCTTCTTTCTTCTTCTTTCTTCTTCTTTCTTCTTCCTTCTTCTTCTTTCTTCTTCCTTCTTCTTCTTCTTCTTCTTCTTCATTTAAAGTAGACCCTTTATCATTTCTTGCAATGCTGGTTTGGTAGAGATGTAGTCTTTAAGTCTTCTTTTGTCTGGGAAACTCCTTATTTCTCTTTCCATTTTGAATGAGAGCCTTGCTGGAGAGTATTCTTGGTTGCAGGTCTTTGTTTCCCATTACTTGGAATATTTTTTGCCATTCTCTTTTGGCTTGTATTGTTTCTGTTGAATAATCACTTGATAACCTTATTGGAGCCCCCTTATATGTTATTTGCTATTTCTCCCTTGATGTGTTTAGGATTCTCTCTTTGTCTTTGAAATTTACCATTGTAATTATAATGTGTCTTGGAGTGGGTCTTTTTGGGTTCATCTTCATTGGGACCCTCTGTGCTTCCTGAACTTGAGTAATGTTTTCACTCAGCATGTTAGGGAAATTTTCTATCATTACTTTTTTGAACAGATTTTCCATTCCTTGTTTCTCTTCTCCCTCTGGTATCCCTATGATATGGATATTATTGTGTTCCATGTTGTCCTGCAGCTCTCTTAAAACCTCTTCATTCTTGTTCATCCATTTTTCATTCTCTTGCACCGTCTTGGAATATTTTTCTACATTGTCCTCCAGCTTGCTAATCCAGTCCTCTGCTTCCTCTAACCTACTATTGATCCCTTCAACTGTATTTTTCGATTCAGAAATTGTATTCTTCATTTCCTCCTGGCTCTTCCTTATACTTTCTAAGTCTGTTTTAATGCTGGTGTAGTTCTCAGTAAGTTCCTTGTAGCTTCCCTGGAGTTCTTTGTAGTTCCACTGGAGTTGTTTATAGTTTTCTTGGAGCTGGCTGAGTTCATTGAGCTTCTCTATCATCATTATTTTGAATTCCATATCTGATATTTCATTTGCCTCTTGTTTCATTTAGTGATCTTTCTGGGGATTCCTCCCTTCCTTTTGGTAATGGACTGGTTCTCTTTTTCCCCATTTTAGGTGTCTGTTGTTGCTTGTTTTTGTCTTGGATTAATCTGTTTTGATTCCTTGCCTTCATGGAGCACCCTTCTGTGTTAGGAGATTTGTGGAGTTCATTGTTGCAGTCACCTAGATTTCCTCAACTTGTTGCTCTTAGCGTGTCCTTTATGTCGCTAACTTGGGCTGTGTGGTTGTATTTTGGATTTGTTGTATCCTTCATTCTTCTTAACATCCCCGTGTCTATTCTGTAACTGCCAATGTATACATTTTTCCCCCTTTCACATCCAGACAATTCACCATTTAATTACTGCCTTCTGTCAGCTTCTCAAATCATATTAATACAAAATTTTCTTTTCATTATTTCAAAATGCCTACTTTAATTCATTTATTTAAAGAATTACTCTTTTAAGTAATATGAATTGCAATGTTACCAAACATAGGAAAATACATTTACACACATACATATTTTACACATATTTAAAGTACATGCTGGATTTTGAAGAGTTAATACAAAAAACATTTAAAATATGCCAATAGCTTATATAATTATTACATGTTAAATGATAGTATTTTAGATATATTGTAGCAAATAAAGCAGTTTTTTCTTCTTTAATACTTTATTCTGGAATGCTATTTTTGTGAACTATATCACAGAAATGTTGTATTGCACAACACACTTTTGTGAAAATTGTCCTAGAGACAGTGCCAAACCCGTAGTAAAAAATGAATTTGGTTTTTGAGTCAGATCCTCCCCTCTCCAATAATACAACTCAACTTTATTTTGAACTACTGGAACTACAACTTTTTTTTTTTGAGTTTTCCAACTGAACACTACAAGTGCCATTATTTCTGAAGGCTTCAACTTGTAAAGCACATGTAGAGGGAAAACAGGGTATTGAAAGAAGACCTGTGCACAGCCTAAATAAATAAATAATCTACTATTTAAGATGGAAAACTCCAAAAGGAATAAGTTGTAGTTCCGTGCATCTATTTTTAATTCCTTGCATTATAACTTCATTTTTACTTACGCAGGTAGATATTTCACATGGTTCAGCTATGGTTGTGTTCTCTGTAATTCTTTCCATCAAAGATCACATATGCTCTCAGGGCATCTAGTATTACTGCTGTGTAGTGGAATTAAAATCTGAGACACAAACTGTATTATAGAATTATACTCACACTTTTCAGCTCTCTGGGTTTTCCTTTGTAGGCCTTGATGCTATTCTGATGACAAATCACATACATTTGTTGATCCAGTAATTATTCCTGGTAGCACTATTTCAGTTCATAAAACATGCTTGCAAACAGCACCTCAGCCCTGACCATTGCGTTAGGTACAAAAAAGAATCTCAATTAATGTCTATTGATGTCATTCACCTCCCCTCTACCTTGAGAGCCTCAGCATGGTTCAGAGTACCACATCACTTTGATAGCTGCTAAAAGTGATGTCTAGGGAAAAGAGTGAAAATCAGGAGTGTCAATGACAGAAGGTTACATTTATGGGGAAGGTTATGTTTGTGGGGAAGGGATGTTTCTGCACTGATGAGCGGAGATGTTGAATCTGCCTAGACATTCTACACAGCCTGTGAGTGTAGTTACAGGAGGACACAAATGTTGTAAGCCTAGATAACACCCACAAAGTAAAATTGAGTATTGAGAAGGGCACCCTCATCACCATTTATTTACTCCTCACAGTGGCACAGAGGAAATGAATGAAAGATGGATCTTAAGAGCAGAACTGAGGGGTTCAGGGAGAGGTTGGCAGGTGCAGCAATAAGAAAACAATGCTCAAGAGGAAGGA